>JAJHUT010000148.1:0-58086 GCA_020916435.1 Oxytropis ochrocephala
GTTACGTATTGCTGTTCACTGATATCCTCAAGGAATTAATGGACGATTCTACTTGAGTATGAACAACACAAAACACTTGGTTGGTAAAACAAGACTCATACACTTCCTATTGCTAACCGATGTGTTGTTTTAAGGACTTCAGGATCTACTGTCTGTTTAGAACAAGATGAAACATCAAACCTAATAAAAGAGCCCACTATCACTATTGATCTCCTTCAAGGACTTCATCATAAACTCTCTAGTGTGAGTATGAACAACACGGAACACTTGGTAAACAAGAGTCAAATACTTCACTATTATTAAGTTAACCGATCGCTTTAAGATCTTATCGTGATCTACCTCTTGTTTGAGTTAGAAACACATGAATAACTTGCAAACTCTGGACTAAAAGAGTTCACTTTCACGCTCACCGGCTGTCGCTTTTGAAGGACTTCACGTGATGGACTTTAGTACGAGTATGAACGAACACTAAAACACTCGCAAACAAGACTAAATACTTCATTATTAAGTTAACCGATTCTCTTTTAAGGACTTATTGTGATCTACTTCCTCTTGTTTTAGGTTAGAACAAAGATGAAACACATGGTAAAACTAAATAAAAAGAGTTCACTATCTTACCCACAAGATTTACTTTGAAGGAGATCTCCACGTGATGGAATCTCTTGGCATGAGAGTAAGGAATCCATTGGGTGAGCCTCCACTTGGGTTGGTAAACAAGACTCAAAGACATCACTATTGGGTTAACCATCGCCTTTAAGATCTTATCAGGACTCCACTTCTGTGTTCGAAAGTAGAACAAAGATGAATAACTTGGTAAACCTGACTAAAAGAGTTCACTATCACGCCCACTCTGGCGCTCGCTTGGGCACTTCACATCATGGACTCCTCTAAATGTGAGTATGGAATAACCCGTAAACACTTGGTAAAACAAGAGTCAAATACTTCACTAATAAGTTAACCGATCTTCTTTTAAGGACTTATCGTGATCTACTCTTCAGTCCGAGTTAGAACAAAGATGAAACACTCGTAAAACTGGAATAAAAGAGTTCACTATCTCTTGCTTCCACTCGATTCCCTTTTAAAGGACTCCCTATGTGGACGCTGACTCTTCATTATGAGTATGAAATCTAACAGAAAACACTTGGTTGGTAAACAAGATTATTAAGCTAACCAATCTTCTTTAAAGACATATATTGTGATCTACACTTGTTCGAAAGTGGAATAAAGGTGAAATACTTGGTAAACCGACAAAAGGAGTTCACAATCTTGCTTACTGATCTCCTTAAAGGACTTCATGTGACGGACTCTTTAAAGATGAAAGAGACGAACGAACAGAAACACTTGGTCAGTAAACAAGACTCAAAGACTTCACTCATTAAAATTAACTCACTGGACTGTCTTTTAAGATATTATTGCAGATCTACTTCTCTCTTTGTCTGGGAGTGCTAGAACAAGCATGAATAACTCAGTAAACTCTGACTAAAGAGCGCGTCCACTATCAATGCTCAATTTGATGTCGTTGAAGGACTTCATCATGGACTCTCTAGTGTGAGTATAACAACACGAAACACTTGGTAAACAAGAGTCAAATACTTCACTATTAAGTTAACTGATCTTCTTTTAAAGACTTATATTTCATGGATCTACTCTCTCTTGTTTTAGTTAGAAACAAAAAGACGAAAAACACATGGTAAAACCAAATAAAAGAGTTCATATCTTGCTTTCATGATCTCCTTGAAGGACTTCACGGATGGACTCTTTAGTATGAGTATGAACGACACAGAAACACTTGGTCAGTAAACAAGACTCAAAGACTTCACTATTAAATTAACTCGATCAGTTTTTTAAGATCTTATTGTGATCTACTCTCTTGTTTGAGTTAGAACAAAGATGAATACACCTGGTAAACCCGACTAAAAGAGTTCACTATCACGCTCACCATGTCGCCTGGAAGACTTCACATCATGGACTCTCTAGTGAGTATGAACAACACTAAACACTTGCAAACAAGAGTCAAATACTTCACTATTAAGTTAACCGATCTTCTCTTTTAAGGACTTATTGTGATCTACTCTCTTGTTTTAGTTAGAACAAAGATGAAACACATGGTAAACCAAAATAAAAGAGTTCACTATCTTGTTCACGATTCCTTTGAAGGACTTCACGTGATGGACTCTTTAGTATGAGTATGAACGCACAGAAACACTTGGTTGGTAAACAAGACTCAAAGACTTCACTATTAAGTTAACCTATTGTTTTTAAGATCTTATTGTTACTTCTGTCTGAATTAGAACAAAGATGAAACACCTGGTAAACCTGAATAAAAGAGTTCACTATCACGCTCACCGATATCCTTTGAAGGAATTCACGTGATGGGATCTCTACTTTGAGTATGAACAAACACAAAACACTTGGTTGGTAAACAAGACTCATAGACTTCCCTATTAAGTTAACCGATGTTGTTTTAAGGACTCTTGTGATCTACTCTTGTCTAAGTTAGAACAAAGATGAAACACTTCAGAAACCGAATAAAAGAGTCTACTATCACGCTCATTGATCTCCTTTGAAGGACTTCACATCATAAACTCTCTAGTGTGAGTATGAACAACATTTAAACACTTGGTAAACAAGAGTCAAATACTTCACTATTAAGTTAACCGATCGCTTTTAAGATCTTATTGTGATCTACTCTTGTCTTCGAGTTAGGAACAAAGATGAATAACTTGGTAAACCTGACTAAAAGAGTTCACTTTCAATGCTCACCGATGTCGCTTGAAGGACTTCAACATGATGGACTCTCTAGTATGAGTATGGACGAACACTAAAACACTTGGTAAACAAGACTCAAATACTTACATTATTAAGTTAACCGATCTTCTTTTAAGGACTTATTGTGATCTACTTCTCATGTTTTAGTTAGAACAAAGATGAAACACATGGTAAAACCAAATAAAAGAGTTCACTATCTTGTTCACGATCTACTTTGAAGGACTTCACGTGATGGACTCTTTAGTATGAGTATGAACGCACAGAAACACTTGGTTGGTAAACAAGACTCAAAGACTTCACTATTAAGTTAATCGATCGCCTTTAAGATCTTATTGTGATCTACTCTCTTGTTTGAGTTAGAACAAAGATGAATAACTTGGTAAACCGGACTAAAAGAGTTCACTATCACGCTCACCGATGTCGCTGGAAGGACTTCACATCATGGACTCTCTAGTGTGAGTATGAACAACACTAAAACACTTGGTAAACAAGAGTCAAATACTTCACTATTAAGTTAACCGATCTTCTTTTAAGGACTTATTGTGATCTACTCTCTTGTCTCGAAAGAACAAAGATGAAACACTTGGTAACCGAATAAAAGAGTTCACTATCTTGTTCATCGATCTCCTTTGAAGGACTTCACGTGATGGACTCTTTAATATGAGTATGAACGAACATGAAACACTTGGTTGGTAAACAAGACTATTAAGTTAACTCAATCTTCTTTAAAGACATATTGTGATCTACTCTCTTGTTTCGAGTTAGAACAAAGGTGAAATACTTGGTAAAACCGAATAAAAGAGTTCACAATCTTGTTTATCGATCTCCTTTGAAGGACTTCATGTGATGGACTCTTTAGTATGAGTATGAACGAACAGAAACACTTGGTTGGTAAACAAGACTCAAAGACTTCACTATTAAATTAATCGATCGTTTTTTAAGATCTTATTGTGATCTACTCTCTTGTTTGAAAGTTAGAACAAAGATGAATAACTTGGTAAATCGGACTAAAAGAGTTCACTATCACGCTCACCGATGTCGCTAAAGGACTTCACATCATGGACTCTCTAGTGTGAGTATGAACAACACTAAACACTTGCAAACAAGAGTCAAATACTTCACTATTAAGTTAACCGATCTTCTTTAAGGACTTATTGTGATCTACTCTCTCTTGCTTTAGTTAGAACAAAGATGAAACACATGGTAAAACCAAATAAAAGAGTTCACTATCTTGTTCACGTATCTACTTTGAAGGACTTCACGTGATGGACTCTTTAGTATGAGTAAGAACGCACAGAAACACTTGGTTGGTAAACAAGACTCAAAGACTTCACTATTAAGTTAATCGATCGCCTTTTAAGATCTTATTGTGATCTACTCTCTTGTTCGAGTTATAACAAAGATGAATAACTTGGTAAACCGGACTAAAAAGAGTTCACTATCACGCTCACCGATGTCGCTTCAAGGACTTCACATCATGGACTCTCTAGTGTGAGTATGAACAACACGAAACACTTGGTAAACAAGAGTCAAATACTTCACTATTAAGTTAACCGATCTTCTTTAAGGACTTATTGTGATCTACTTTCTTGTTTTAGTTAGAACAAAGATGAAACACATGGTAAAACCAAATAAAAGAGTTCACTATCTTGTTCACGATCTACTTTGGAAGGACTTCACGTGATGGACTCTTTAGTATGAGTAAGAACGCACAGAAACACTGGTTGGTAAACAAGACTCAAAGACTTCACTATTAAGTTAATCGATCGCCTTTTAAGATCTTATTGTGATCTACTCTCTTGTTTGAGTTATAACAAAGATGAATAACTTGGTAAACCTGACTAAAAGAGTTCACTATCACGCTCACCGATGTCGCTCAAGGACTTCACATCATGGACTCTCTAGTTTGAGTATGAACAACACGTAAACACTTGGTAAACAAGAGTCAAATACTTCACTATTAAGTTAACCGATCTTCTTTTAAGGACTTATTGTGATCTACTCTCTTGTTTTAGTTAGAACAAAGATGAAACACATGGTAAAACCAAATAAAAGAGTTCACTATCTTGTTCACGTGATTCCTTTGAAGGACTTCACGTGATGGACTCTTTAGTATGAGTATGAACGACAGAAACACTTGGTTGGTAAACAAGACTCAAAGACTTCACTATTAAGTTAACCTATCGTTTTTTAAGATCTTATTGTTACTCTCTTGTCCGAATTAGAACAAAGATGAAACACTCGGGTAAAACTTAATAAAAGAGTTCACTATCACGCTCACCGATATCCTTTGGAAGGAATTCACGTGGATGGGATCTCTACTTTGAGTATGAACAAACACAAAACACTTGGTTGGTAAACAAGACTCATAGACTTCCTATTAAGTTAACCGATGTTGTTTTAAGGACTTCTTGTGATCTACTCTCTTGTCTAAGTTAGAACAAAGATGAAACACTTCAGAAACCGGAATAAAAGAGCTCACTATCACGCTCATTGATCTCCTTTGAAGGACTTCACATCATAAACTCTCTAGTGTGAGTATGAACAACACTTAAACACTTGGTAAACAAGAGTCAAATACTTCACTATTAAGTTAACCGATCGCCTTTTAAGATCTTATTGTGATCTACTCTTGTTTCGAAAGTTAGAACAAAGATGAATAACTTGGTAAACCTGACTAAAAGAGTTCACTTTCACGCTCACCGATGTCGCTTGAAGGACTTCACGTGATGGACTCTTTAGTATGAGTATGAACGAACACTAAACACTTGGTAAACAAGACTCAAATACTTCATTATTAAGTTAACCGATCTTCTTTTAAGGACTTATTGTGATCTACTCTCTTGTTTTAGTTAGAACAAAGATGAAACACATGGTAAAACCAAATAAAAGAGTTCACTATCTTGTTCACGTATCTACTTTGAAGGACTTCACGTGATGGACTCTTTAGTATGAGTATGAACGCACATGTGAAACACTTCCTGGTAAACAAGACTCAAAGACTTCACTATTAAGTTAATCGATCGCCTTTTAAGATCTTATTGTGATCTACTCTCTTGTTTGAGTTAGAACAAAGATGAATAACTTGGTAAACCTGACTAAAAGAGTTCACTATCACGCTCACCGATGTCGCTTTGAAGGACTTCACATCATGGACTCTCTAGTGTGAGTATGAACAACCCGAAACACTTGCAAACAAGAGTCAAATACTTCACTATTAAGTTAACCGATCTTCTTTAAGGACTTATTGTGATCTACTCTCTTGTCCGAAAGTTAGAACAAAGATGAAACACTTGGTAACCTGGGAATAAAAGAGTTCACTATCTTGTTCATCGATCTCCTTGGGAAGGACTTCACGGATGGACTCTTTAATATGAGTATGAACGAACAGAAACACTTGGTTGGTAAACAAGACTATTAAGTTAACCAATCTTCTTTAAAGACATATTGTGATCTACTCTCTTGTTTGAGTTAGAACAAAGGTGAAATACTTGGTAAACCGAATAAAAGAGTTCACAATCTTGTTTATCGATCTCCTTTGAAGGACTTCATGTGATGGACTCTTTAGTATGAGTATGAACGAACAGAAACACTTGGTTGGTAAACAAGACTCAAAGACTTCACTATTAAATTAATCGATCGCCTTTTAAGATCTTATTGTGATCTACTCTTGTTCGAAAGTTAGAACAAAGATGAATAACTTGGTAAACCTGACTAAAAGAGTTCACTATCACGCTCACCGATGTCGCTGGAAGGACTTCACATCATGGACTCTCTAGTGTGAGTATGAACAACACGAAACACTTGGTAAACAAGAGTCAAATACTTCACTATTAAGTTAACCGATCTTCTTTAAGGACTTATTGTGATCTACTCTTGTTTTAGTTAGAACAAAGATGAAACACATGGTAAAACCAAATAAAAGAGTTCACTATCTTGTTCACGATCTCCTTTGAAGGACTTCACGTGATGGACTCTTTAGTATGAGTATGAACGCACAGAAACACTTGGTTGGTAAACAAGACTCAAAGACTTCACTATTAAGTTAACCTATTGTCTTTAAGATCTTATTGTTACTCTCTTTGTCCGAATTAGAACAAAGATGAAACACTGGTAAACCGAATAAAAGAGTTCACTATCACGCTCATCGATATCCTTTGGAAGGAATTCACGTGATGGGATCTCTACTTTGAGTATGAACAAACACAAAACACTTGGTTGGTAAACAAGACTCATAGACTTCCTATTAAGTTAACCGATGTTGTTTTAAGGACTTCTTGTGATCTACTCTCTTGTCTAAGTTAGAACAAAGATGAAACACTTCAGAAACCGGAATAAAAGAGCTCACTATCACGCTCATTGATCTCCTTTCAAGGACTTCACATCATAAACTCTCTAGTGTGAGTATGAACAACACGTAAACACTTGGTAAACAAGAGTCAAATACTTCACTATTAAGTTAACCGATCGCCTTTTAAGATCTTATTGTGATCTACTCTCTTGTTTGAGTTAGAACAAAGATGAATAACTTGGTAAACCTGACTAAAAGAGTTCACTTTCACGCTCACCGATGTCGCTTCAAGGACTTCACATGATGGACTCTCTAGTATGAGTATGGACTAACACTCTAAACACTTGGTAAACAAGACTCAAATTACTTCATTATTAAGTTAACCGATCTTCTTTAAGGACTTATTGTGATCTACTCATGTTTTAGTTAGAACAAAGATGAAACACATGGTAAACCAAATAAAAGAGTTCACTATCTTGTTCACGATCTACTTTGAAGGACTTCACGTGATGGACTCTTTAGTATGAGTATGAACGCACAGAAACACTTGGTTGGTAAACAAGACTCAAAGACTTCACTATTAAGTTAATCGATCGCCTTTTAAGATCTTATTGTGATCTACTCTCTTGTTTGGAGTTAGAACAAAGATGAATAACTTGGTAAACCGGACTAAAAGAGTTCACTATCACGCTCACCGATGTCGCTTGAAGGACTTCACATCATGGACTCTCTAGTGAGTATGAACAACACGAAACACTTGGTAAACAAGAGTCAAATACTTCACCATTAAGTTAACCGATCTTCTTTTAAGGACTTATTGTGATCTACTCTCTGTCTCGAGTTAGAACAAAGATGAAACACTTGGTAACCGGAATAAAAGAGTTCACTATCTTGTTCACTCGATCTCCTTTGGAAGGACTTCACGGATGGACTCTTTAATATGAGTATGAACTAACAGAAACACTTGGTTGGTAAACAAGACTATTAAGTTAACCAATCTTCTTTAAAGACATATTGTGATCTACTCTCTTGTTCGAAAGTTAGAACAAAGGTGAAATACTTGGTAAACCGAATAAAAGAGTTCACAATCTTGTTTATCGATCTCCTTTGAAGGACTTCATGTGATGGACTCTTTAGTATGAGTATGAACGAACAGAAACACTTGGTTGGTAAACAAGACTCAAAGACTTCACTATTAAATTAATCGATCGCCTTTTAAGATCTTATTGTGATCTACTCTCTTGTTTGAGTTAGAACAAAGATGAATAACTTGGTAAATCTGACTAAAAGAGTTCACTATCACGCTCACCGATGTCGTTGGAAGGACTTCACATCATGGACTCTCTAGTGTGAGTATGAACAACACTTAAACACTTGGTAAACAAGAGTCAAATACTTCACTATTAAGTTAACCGATCTTCTTTTAAGGACTTATTGTGATCTACTCTCTTGTTTTAGTTAGAACAAAGATGAAACACATGGTAAACCAAATAAAAGAGTTCACTATCTTGTTCACGTATCTACTTTGAAGGACTTCACGTGATGGACTCTTTAGTATGAGTAAGAACGCACAGAAACACTTGGTTGGTAAACAAGACTCAAAGACTTCACTATTAAGTTAATCGATCGCCTTTTAAGATCTTATTGTGATCTACTCTCTTGTTTGAGTTATAACAAAGATGAATAACTTGGTAAACCTGACTAAAAGAGTTCACTATCACGCTCACCGATGTCGCTTGAAGGACTTCACATCATGGACTCTCTAGTGTGAGTATGAACAACACGTAAAACACTTGGTAAACAAGAGTCAAATACTTCACTATTAAGTTAACCGATCTTCTCTTTTAAGGACTTATTGTGATCTACTTTCTTGTTTTAGTTAGAACAAAGATGAAACACATGGTAAACCAAATAAAAGAGTTCACTATCTTGTTCACGTATCTCCTTTGAAGGACTTCACGTGATGGACTCTCTTTAGTATGAGTATGAACGTGACAGAAACACTTGGTTGGTAAACAAGACTCAAAGACTTCACTATTAAGTTAACCTATCGCCTTTTAAGATCTTATTGTTACTCTCTTTGTCCGAATTAGAACAAAGATGAAACACTGGTAAACCGAATAAAAGAGTTCACTATCACGCTCATCGATATCCTTTGAAGGAATTCACGTGACGGGATCTCTACTTTGAGTATGAACAAACACAAAACACTTGGTTGGTAAACAAGACTCATAGACTTCCTATTAAGTTAACCGATGTTGTTTTAAGGACTTCTTGGATCTACTCTCTTGTCTAAGTTAGAACAAAGATGAAACACTTCGTGAAACCGGAATAAAAGAGCTCACTATCACGCTCATTGATCTCCTTTGAAGGACTTCACATCATAAACTCTCTAGTGTGAGTATGAACAACACTAAACACTTGGCAAACAAGAGTCAAATACTTCACTATTAAGTTAACCGATCGCCTTTTAAGATCTTATCTGTGATCTACTCTCTTGCTTGAAAGTTAGAACAAAGATGAATAACTTGGTAAACCGGACTAAAAGAGTTCACTTTCACGCTCACCGATGTCGCTTTCAAGGACTTCACGTGATGGACTCTTTAGTATGAGTATGAACGAACACTAAACACTTGGTAAACAAGACTCAAATACTTCATTATTAAGTTAACCGATCTTCTTTTAAGGACTTATTGTGATCTACTCTCTTGTTTTAGTTAGAACAAAGATGAAACACATGGTAAACCAAATAAAAGAGTTCACTATCTTGTTCAATGATCTACTTTGAAGGACTTCACGTGATGGACTCTTTAGTATGAGTATGAACGCACAGAAACACTTGGTTGGTAAACAAGACTCAAAGACTTCACTATTAAGTTAATCGATCGCCTTTTAAGATCTTATTGTGATCTACTCTTGTTCGAAAGTTAGAACAAAGATGAATAACTTGGTAAACCTGACTAAAAGAGTTCACTATCACGCTCACCGATGTCGCTTCAAGGACTTCACATCATGGACTCTCTAGTGTGAGTATGAACAACCCAAACACTTGGTAAACAAGAGTCAAATACTTCACTATTAAGTTAACCGATCTTCTTTTAAGGACTTATTGTGATCTACTCTTGTCCGAAAGTTAGAACAAAGATGAAACACTTGGTAAACCTAATAAAAGAGTTCACTATCTTGTTCACCGATCTCCTTTCAAGGACTTCACGTGATGGACTTTAATATGAGTATGAACTAACAGAAACACTTGGTTGGTAAACAAGACTATTAAGTTAACCAATCTTCTTTTTAAAGACATATTGTGATCTACTCTTGTTCGAAAGTTAGAACAAAGGTGAAATACTTGGTAAACCGAATAAAAGAGTTCACAATCTTGTTTAATCGATCTCTTTGAAGGACTTCATGTGATGGACTCTTTAGTATGAGTATATGAACGAACAGAAACACTTGGTTGGTAAACAAGACTCAAAGACTTCACTATTAAATTAAATCGATCGCTTTTTAAGATATTATTGTGATCTACTCTCTTGTTCGAAGTTAGAACAAAGATGAATAACTTGGTAAACCGGACTAAAAGAGTTCACTATCACGCTCACCGATGTCGCTGGAAGGACTTCACATCATGGACTCTCTAGTGTGAGTATGAACAACACGAACACTTGGTAAACAAGAGTCAAATACTTCACTATTAAGTTAACCGATCTTCTTTTAAGGACTTATCAGGATCTACTCTCTTGTTTTAGTTAGAACAAAGATGAAACACATGGTAAAAAACCAAATAAAAGAGTTCACTATCTTGTTCACGATCTACTTTGAAGGACTTCACGCGGATGGACTCTTTAGTATGAGTAAGAACGCACAGAAACACTTGGTTGGTAAACAAGACTCAAAGACTTCACTATTAAGTTAATCGATCGCCTTTTAAGATCTTATTGTGATCTACTCTCTTGCTCGAAAGTTATAACAAAGATGAATAACTTGGTAAACCGGACTAAAAGAGTTCACTATCACGCTCACCGATGTCGCTTCAAGGACTTCACATCATGGACTCTCTAGTGAGTATGAACAACACTTAAACACTGCAAACAAGAGTCAAATACTTCACTATTAAGTTAACCGATCTTCTTTAAGGACTTATCAGGATCTACTCTCTCTGTTTTAGTTGTAACAAAGATGAAACACATGGTAAAACCAAATAAAAGAGTTCACTATCTTGTTCACGATTCCTTTGGAAGGACTTCACGTGATGGACTCTTTAGTATGAGTATGAACGCACAGAAACACTTGGTTGGTAAACAAGACTCAAAGACTTCACTATTAAGTTAACCTATCGCCTTTTAAGATCTTATTGTTACTCTCTTTGTCCGAATTAGAACAAAGATGAAACACTGGTAAACTGGAATAAAAGAGTTCACTATCACGCTCATCGATATCCTTTGAAGGAATTCACGTGACGGGATCTCTACTTTGAGTATGAACAAACACAAAACACTTGGTTGGTAAACAAGACTCATAGACTTCCCTATTAAGTTAACCGATGTTGTTTTAAGGACTTCTTGTGATCTACTCTTGTCTAAGTTAGAACAAAGATGAAACACTTCGTGAAACCTAATAAAAGAGCTCACTATCACGCTCATTGATCTCCTTTGAAGGACTTCACATCATAAACTCTCTAGTGTGAGTATGAACAACACGTAAACACTTGCAAACAAGAGTCAAATACTTCACTATTAAGTTAACCGATCGCCTTTTAAGATCTTATTGTGATCTACTCTCTTGTTTGAGTTAGAACAAAGATGAATAACTTGGTAAACTGGACTAAAAGAGTTCACTTTCACGCTCACCGATGTCAAGCCAAGGACTTCACGTGATGGACTCTTTAGTATGAGTATGAACGAACACTAAACACTTGTAAACAAGACTCAAATACTTCATTATTAAGTTAACCGATCTTCTTTTAAGGACTTATTGTGATCTACTCTCTTGTTTTAGTTAGAACAAAGATGAAACACATGGTAAACCAAATAAAAGAGTTCACTATCTTGTTCACGTATCTACTTTGAAGGACTTCACGTGATGGACTCTTTAGTATGAGTATGAACGCACAGAAAACACTTGTTGGTAAACAAGACTCAAAGACTTCACTATTAAGTTAATCGATCGCCTTTTAAGATCTTATTGTGATCTACTCTTGTTCGAGTTAGAACAAAGATGAATAACTTGGTAAACTGGACTAAAAGAGTTCACTATCACGCTCACCGATGTCGCTTGAAGGACTTCACATCATGGACTCTCTCTAGTGTGAGTATGAACAACACTAAACACTTGGTAAACAAGAGTCAAATACTTCACTATTAAGTTAACCGATCTTCTTTAAGGACTTATTGTGATCTACTCTCTTGTCCGAGTTAGAACAAAGATGAAACACTTCGGGTAACCTAATAAAAGAGTTCACTATCTTGTTCACTCGATCTCCTTTGAAGGACTTCACGTGATGGACTCTTTAATATGAGTATGAAACGAACAGAAACACTTGGTTGGTAAACAAGACTATTAAGTTAACCAATCTTCTTTAAAGACATATTGTGATCTACTCTCTTGCTTTGAGTTAGAACAAAGGTGAAATACTTGGTAAACCGAATAAAAGAGTTCACAATCTTGTTTATCGATCTCCTTTGAAGGACTTCATGTGATGGACTCTTTAGTATGAGTATGAACGAACAGAAACACTTGGTTGGTAAACAAGACTCAAAGACTTCACTATTAAATTAACTCGATCGCCTTTTAAGATCTTATTGTGATCTACTCTCTTGTTTGAGTTAGAACAAAGATGAATAACTTGGTAAACCTGGACTAAAAGAGTTCACTATCACGCTCACCGATGTCGCTGGAAGGACTTCACATCATGGACTCTCTAGTGTGAGTATGAACAACACGTAAACACTTGGTAAACAAGAGTCAAATACTTCACTATTAAGTTAACCGATCTTCTTTAAGGACTTATTGTGATCTACTCTCTTGTTTTAGTTAGAACAAAGATGAAACACATGGTAAAAACCAAATAAAAGAGTTCACTATCTTGTTCACGATCTACTTTGAAGGACTTCACGTGATGGACTCTTTAGTATGAGTAAGAACGCACAGAAACACTTGGTTGGTAAACAAGACTCAAAGACTTCACTATTAAGTTAATCGATCGCTTTTAAGATCTTATTGTGATCTACCTCTGTTTGAGTTATAACAAAGATGAATAACTTGGCAAACCTGACTAAAAGAGTTCACTATCACGCTCACCGATGTCGCTTGAAGGACTTCACATCATGGACTCTCTAGTGAGTATGAACAACACTAAACACTTGGTAAACAAGAGTCAAATACTTCACTATTAAGTTAACCGATCTTCTTTAAGGACTTATTGTGATCTACTCTCTTGTTTTAGTTAGAACAAAGATGAAACACATGGTAAAACCAAATAAAAGAGTTCACTATCTTGTTCACGATTCCTTTGGAAGGACTTCACGTGATGGACTCTTTAGTATGAGTATGAACGTACAGGAAACACTTGGTTGGTAAACAAGACTCAAAGACTTCACTATTAAGTTAACCTATCGTCTTTTAAGATCTTATTGTTACTCTCTTGTCTGAATTAGAACAAAGATGAAACACTGGGTAAACCGTAATAAAAGAGTTCACTATCACGTTCACTGATATCCTTTGAAGGAATTCACGTGATGGGATCTCTACTTTGAGTATGAACAAACACAAAACACTTGGTTGGTAAACAAGACTCATAGACTTCCCTATTAAGTTAACCGATGTTGTTTTAAGGACTTCTTGTGATCTACTCTCTTGTCTAAGTTAGAACAAAGATGAAACACTTCGTAAACCGGAATAAAAGAGCTCACTATCACGTTCATTGATCTCCTTGAAGGACTTCACATCATAAACTCTCTAGTGTGAGTATGAACAACACTAAACACTTGGTAAACAAGAGTCAAATATCACTATTAAGTTAACCGATCGCCTTTTTAAGATCTTATTGTGATCTACTCTCTTGTTTGAGTTAGAACAAAGATGAATAACTTGGTAAACCTGACTAAAAGAGTTCACTTTCACGCTCACCGATGTCGCTTGAAGGACTTCACGTGATGGACTTCTTTTAGTATGAGTATGAACGAACACTAAAACACTTGCAAACAAGACTCAAATACTTCATTATTAAGTTAACCGATCTTCTTTTTAAGGACTTATTGTGATCTACTCTCTCTGTTTTAGTTAGAACAAAGATGAAACACATGGTAAAACCAAATAAAAGAGTTCACTATCTTGTTCACGATCTACTTTGAAGGACTTCACGTGATGGACTCTTTAGTATGAGTATGAACGCACAGAAACACTTGGTTGGTAAACAAGACTCAAAGACTTCACTATTAAGTTAATCGATCGCCTTTAAGATCTTATTGTGATCTACTCTCTTGTTTGAGTTAGAACAAAGATGAATAACTTGGTAAACCTGACTAAAAGAGTTCACTATCACGCTCACCGATGTCGCTTTGAAGGACTTCACATCATGGACTCTCTAGTGTGAGTATGAACAACACGTAAACACTTGTAAACAAGAGTCAAATACTTCACTATTAAGTTAACCGATCTTCTTTTAAGGACTTATTGTGATCTACTCTCTGTCCTGAAAGTTAGAACAAAGATGAAACACTTGGCAACCGGAATAAAAGAGTTCACTATCTTGTTCACCGATCTCCTTTGAAGGACTTCACGTGATGGACTCTTTAATATGAGTATGAACGAACAGGAAACACTTGGTTGGTAAACAAGACTATTAAGTTAACCAATCTTCTTTAAAGACATATTGTGATCTACTCTTGTTTCGAGTTAGAACAAAGGTGAAATACTTGGTAAACCGAATAAAAGAGTTCACAATCTTGTTTATCGATCTCCTTTGAAGGACTTCATGTGATGGACTCTTTAGTATGAGTATGAACTAACAGAAACACTTGGTTGGTAAACAAGACTCAAAGACTTCACTATTAAATTAACCGATCGCCTTTTAAGATCTTATTGTGATCTACTCTTGTTCGAAAGTTAGAACAAAGATGAATAACTTGGTAAACCTGACTAAAAGAGTTCACTATCACGCTCACCGATGTCGTTGGAAGGACTTCACATCATGGACTCTCTAGTGTGAGTATGAACAACACCTAAACACTTGGTAAAACAAGAGTCAAATACTTCACTATTAAGTTAACCGATCTTCTTTTTAAGGACTTATCATGGATCTACTCTCTGCTTTAGTTAGAACAAAGATGAAACACATGGTAAACCAAATAAAAGAGTTCACTATCTTGTTCACGTATCTACTTGGAAGGACTTCACGTGATGGACTCTTTAGTATGAGTAAGAACGCATACAGAAACACTTGGTTGGTAAACAAGACTCAAAGACTTCACTATTAAGTTAATCGATCGCCTTTTAAGATCTTATTGTGGATCTACTCTCTTGCTCGAGTTATAACAAAGATGAATAACTGGTAAACCTGACTAAAAGAGTTCACTATCACGCTCACCGATGTCGCTTCAAGGACTTCACATCATGGACTCTCTAGTGAGTATGAACAACACTAAACACTTGGTAAACAAGAGTCAAATACTTCACTATTAAGTTAACCGATCTTCTTTTAAGGACTTATCAGGATCTACTCTCTTGTTTTAGTTAGAACAAAGATGAAAAACACATGGTAAACCAAATAAAAGAGTTCACTATCTTGTTCACGATCTCCTTTGAAGGACTTCACGTGATGGACTCTTTTTAGTATGAGTATGAACGCACAGAAACACTTGGTTGGTAAACAAGACTCAAAGACTTCACTATTAAGTTAACCTATCGCCTTTTAAGATCTTATTGTTACTCTCTTGTCTCGAATTAGAACAAAGATGAAACACCGGTAAACCGAATAAAAGAGTTCACTATCACGCTCACCGATATCCTTTGAAGGAATTCACGTGATGGGATTCTACTTTGAGTATGAACAAACACAAAACACTTGGCTGGTAAACAAGACTCATAGACTTCCCTATTAAGTTAACCGATGTTGTTTTAAGGACTTCTGTGATCTACTCTCTTGTCTAAGTTAGAACAAAGATGAAACACTTCAGAAACCTAATAAAAGAGCTCACTATCACGCTCATTGATCTCCTTCAAGGACTTCACATCATAAACTCTCTAGTGTGAGTATGAACAACACGAAACACTTTGCAAACAAGAGTCAAATACTTCACTATTAAGTTAACCGATCGCCTTTTAAGATCTTATTGTGATCTACTCTTGTTTGAGTTAGAACAAAGATGAATAACTTGGTAAACCTGACTAAAAGAGTTCACTTTCACGTTCACCGATGTCGCCAAGGACTTCACGTGATGGACTCTTTAGTATGAGTATGAACGAACACAAACACTTGGTAAACAAGACTCAAATACTTCATTATTAAGTTAACCGATCTTCTCTTTAAGGACTTATCATGGATCTACTCTTTGTTTTAGTTAGAACAAAGATGAAACACATGGTAAAACCAAATAAAAGAGTTCACTATCTTGTTCACGATCTACTTTGAAGGACTTCACGTGATGGACTCTTTAGTATGAGTATGAACGTGATGTGAAACACTTGGTTGGTAAACAAGACTCAAAGACTTCACTATTAAGTTAATCGATCGCCTTTTAAGATCTTATTGTGATCTACTTCTCTTGTTCGAGTTAGAACAAAGATGAATAACTTGGTAAACCTGACTAAAAGAGTTCACTATCACGCTCACCGCATGTCGCTTGGAAGGACTTCACATCATGGACTCTCTAGTGTGAGTATGAACAACACTAAACACTTGGTAAACAAGAGTCAAATACTTCTACTATTAAGTTAACCGATCTTCTTTTAAGGACTTATTGTGATCTACTCTCTGTCTCGAAAGTTAGAACAAAGATGAAACACTTGTAACCGGAATAAAAGAGTTCACTATCTTGTTCACTGATCTCCTTGAAGGACTTCACGTGATGGACTCTCTTTAATATGAGTATGAACGAACAGAAACACTTGGTTGGTAAACAAGACTATTAAGTTAACCAATCTTCTTTAAAGACATATCAGGATCTACTCTCTGCTTTGAAAGTTAGAAACAAAGGTGAAATACTTGGTAAACCGAATAAAAGAGTTCACAATCTTGTTTATCGATCTCCTTTTGAAGGACTTCATGTGATGGACTCTTAGTATGAGTATGAACGAACAGAAACACTTGGTTGGTAAACAAGACTCAAAGACTTCACTATTAAATTAACTGATCAGTTTTAAGATCTTATCATTGGATCTACTCTTGTTCGAGTTAGAACAAAGATGAATAACTTGGTAAACCGGACTAAAAGAGTTCACTATCACGCTCACCGATGTCGCTGGAAGGACTTCACATCATGGACTCTAGTGTGAGTATGAACAACACGAAAACACTTGGTAAACAAGAGTCAAATACTTCACTCATTAAGTTAACCGATCTTCTTTAAGGACTTATTGTGATCTACTCTCTTGTTTTAGTTAGAACAAAGATGAAACACATGGTAAACCAAATAAAAGAGTTCACTATCTTGTTCACGATCTACTTTTGAAGGACTTCACGTGATGGACTCTCTTTAGTATGAGTAAGAACGCATAGAAACACTTCGTTGGTAAACAAGACTCAAAGACTTCACTATTAAGTTAATCGATCGCCTTTTAAGATCTTATTGTGATCTACTCTCTTGTTCGGAGTTATAACAAAGATGAATAACTTGGTAAACCTGACTAAAAGAGTTCACTATCACGCTCACCGATGTCGCTTCAAGGACTTCACATCATGGACTCTCTAGTGTGAGTATGAACAACACGTAAACACTTGGTAAACAAGAGTCAAATACTTCACTATTAAGTTAACCGATCTTCTTTAAGGACTTATTGTGATCTACTCTCTCTGTTTTAGTTAGAACAAAGATGAAACACATGGTAAACCAAATAAAAGAGTTCACTATCTTGTTCACGATCTCCTTTGAAGGACTTCACGGATGGACTCTTTAGTATGAGTATGAACGCACAGAAACACTTGGTTGGTAAACAAGACTCAAAGACTTCACTATTAAGTTAACCTATCGCTTTTAAGATCTTATTGTTACTCTCTTGTCCAATTAGAACAAAGATGAAACACTCGGGTAAACCTGGAATAAAAGAGTTCACTATCACGCTCATCGATATCCTTTGAAGGAATTCACGTGACGGGATCTCTACTTGAGTATGAACAAACACAAAACACTTGGTTGGTAAACAAGACTCATAGACTTCCCTATTAAGTTAACCGATGTTGTTTTAAGGGACTTCGTGATCTACTCTCTCTTGTCTAAGTTAGAACAAAGATGAAACACTTCGTGAAACCGGAATAAAAGAGCTCACTATCACGCTCATTGATCTCCTTCAAGGACTTCACATCATAAACTCTCTAGTGTGAGTATGAACAACACTAAACACTTGTAAACAAGAGTCAAATACTTCACTATTAAGTTAACCGATCGCCTTTTAAGATCTTATTGTGATCTACTCTCTTGTTTTGAGTTAGAACAAAGATGAATAACTTGGTAAACCAGACTAAAAGAGTTCACTTTCACGCTCACCGGCATGTCAAGCCAAGGACTTCACGGATGGACTCTTTTAGTATGAGTATGAACGAACACTAAACACTTGTAAACAAGACTCAAATACTTCATTATTAAGTTAACCGATCTTCTTTTAAGGACTTATTGTGATCTACTTCTCTTGTTTTAGTTTAACAAAGATGAAACACATGGTAAAACCAAATAAAAGAGTTCACTATCTTGTTCACGTATCTACTTTGAAGGACTTCACGCGGATGGACTCCTTTAGTATGAGTATGAACGCACAGAAACACTTGGTTGGTAAACAAGACTCAAAGACTTCACTATTAAGTTAATCGATCGCTTTTAAGATCTTATTGTGATCTACTCTCTGCTTCGAAGTTAGGAACAAAGATGAATAACTTGGTAAACCTGACTAAAAGAGTTCACTATCACGCTCACCGATGTCGCTTCAAGGACTTCACATCATGGACTCTCTAGTGTGAGTATGAACAACACTAAACACTTGCAAACAAGAGTCAAATACTTCACTATTAAGTTAACCGATCTTCTTTTTAAGGACTTATTCAGGATCTACTCTCTTGTCTCGAAAGCTAGAACAAAGATGAAACACTTGGTAACCTAATAAAAGAGTTCACTATCTTGTTCACCGATCTCCTTTGAAGGACTTCACGTGATGGACTCTTTAATATGAGTATGAACGAACAGAAACACTTGGTTGGTAAACAAGACTATTAAGTTAACTAATCTTCTTTAAAGACATATTGTGATCTACTCTCTTGCCTGAGTTAGAACAAAGGTGAAATACTTGGTAAACCGAATAAAAGAGTTCACAATCTTGTTTACCGATCTCCTTCAAGGACTTCATGTGATGGACTCTTTAGTATGAGTATGAACGAACAGAAACACTTGGTTCAGAAACAAGACTCAAAGACTTCACTATTAAATTAACTCGATCGCCTTTTAAGATATTATTGTGATCTACTCTCTTGGCTGAAAGTTAGAACAAAGATGAATAACTTGGTAAACCGGACTAAAAGAGTTCACTATCACGCTCACCGTATGTCGCTGGAAGGACTTCACATCATGGACTCTCTAGTGTGAGTATGAACAACACGTAAACACTTGGTAAAACAAGAGTCAAATACTTCACTATTAAGTTAACCGATCTTCTTTAAGGACTTATCAGGATCTACTCTCTCTGCTTTAGTTAGAACAAAGATGAAACACATGGTAAACCAAATAAAAGAGTTCACTATCTTGTTCACGTATCTACTTTTGAAGGACTTCACGCGGACGGACTCTTTAGTATGAGTAAGAACGCACAGAAACACTGTTGCTGGTAAACAAGACTCAAAGACTTCACTATTAAGTTAATCGATCGTCTTTTAAGATCTTATTGTGATCTACTCTTCTTGTTCGAGTTATAACAAAGATGAATAACTTGGTAAACCTGACTAAAAGAGTTCACTATCACGCTCACCGATGTCGCTTCAAGGACTTCACATCATGGACTCTCTAGTGTGAGTATGAACAACACGTAAACACTCTGTAAACAAGAGTCAAATACTTCACTATTAAGTTAACCGATCTTCTTTAAGGACTTATTGTGATCTACTCTTGTTTTTAGTTAGAACAAAGATGAAACACATGGTAAAACCAAATAAAAGAGTTCACTATCTTGTTCACGATCTCCTTTGAAGGACTTCACGTGACGGACTCTTTTTTAGTATGAGTACGAACGCATTGGTGAAACACTTGGTGGTTGGTAAACAAGACTCAAAGACTTCACTATTAAGTTAACCTATCGCTCTTTTAAGATCTTATTGTTACTCTCTTGTCCGAATTAGAACAAAGATGAAACACTGGTAAACCGGAATAAAAGAGTTCACTATCACGCTCATCGATATCCTTGGAAGGAATTCACGTGACGGGATCTCTACTTTGAGTATGAACAAACACAAAACACTTGGTTGGAAAACAAGACTCATAGACTTCCTATTAAGTTAACCGATGTTGTTTTAAGGACTTCGTGATCTACTCTCTTGTCTAAGTTAGAACAAAGATGAAACACTTCGTGAAAACCTAATAAAAGAGCTCACTATCACGCTCATTGATCTCCTTGAAGGACTTCACATCATAAACTCTCTAGTGTGAGTATGAACAACACTTAAACACTTGCAAACAAGAGTCAAATACTTCACTATTAAGTTAACCGATCGTTTTTTAAGATCTTATTGTGATCTACTCTCTTGTTCGAAAGTTAGAACAAAGATGAATAACTTGGTAAACCTGACTAAAAGAGTTCACTTTCACGCTCACCGGCATGTCGCTTCAAGGACTTCACGTGATGGACTCTTTTTTAGTATGAGTATGAACGAACACGAAACACTTGTAAACAAGACTCAAATACTTCATTATTAAGTTAACCGATCTTCTTTAAGGACTTATTGTGATCTACTTCTCTGTTTTAGTTAGAACAAAGATGAAACACATGGTAAAACCAAATAAAAGAGTTCACTATCTTGTTCACGCATCTACTTTGAAGGACTTCACGGATGGACTCTTTAGTATGAGTATGAACGCATACAGAAACACTTGGTTGGTAAACAAGACTCAAAGACTTCACTATTAAGTTAATCGATCGCCTTTAAGATCTTATCAGGATCTACTCTTGTTCGAAGTTAGAACAAAGATGAATAACTTGGTAAACCGGACTAAAAGAGTTCACTATCACGCTCACCGATGTCGCTTTGAAGGACTTCACATCATGGACTCTCTAGTGTGAGTATGAACAACATCTAAACACTTGGTAAACAAGAGTCAAATACTTCACTATTAAGTTAACCGATCTTCTTTTTAAGGACTTATCAGGATCTACTCTTTCGTCTGAAAGTTAGAACAAAGATGAAACACTGGTAACCTAATAAAAGAGTTCACTCATCTTGTTCATCGATCTCCTTTGAAGGACTTCACGTGATGGACTCTTTAATATGAGTATGAATCGAACAGAAACACTTGGTTGGTAAACAAGACTATTAAGTTAACCAATCTTCTTTTTAAAGACATATTGTGATCTACTTCCTCTGTTTGAGTTAGAACAAAGGTGAAATACTTGGTAAACCGAATAAAAGAGTTCACAATCTTGTTTATCGATCTCCTTCAAGGACTTCATGATGGACTCTTTAGTATGAGTATTAACGAACAGAAACACTTGGTTGGTAAAACAAGACTTCACTCAAAGACTCTCACTATTAAATTAATCGATCAGTTTTTTAAGATATTACTATGTGATCTACTCTTGCTTTGAGTTAGAACAAAGATGAATAACTTGGTAAACTCTGGACTAAAAGAGTTCACTATCACGTCACCGATGTCAACACTTGGAAGGACTTCACATCATGGACTCTCTAGTGTGAGTATGAACAACATAACTTAAACACTTGCAAACAAGAGTCAAATACTTCACTATTAAGTTAACCGATCTTCTTTCTTTGCTGACTTATTGTGATCTACTTTCTTGTTTTAGTTAGAACAAAGATGAAACACATGGTAAACCAAATAAAAGAGTTCACTATCTTGTTCACGTATCTACTTTGAAGGACTTCACGTGGATGGACTCTCTTAGTACGAGTAAGAACGCATGGTGAAACACTTGGTTGGTAAACAAGACTCAAAGACTTCACTATTAAGTTAATCGATCGCTCTTTAAGATCTTATTGTGATCTACTCTTTGTTATAACAAAGATGAATAACTCGGGTAAACCTGGACTAAAAGAGTTCACTATCACGATCATGTCGCTTGAAGGACTTCACATCATTGGACTCTCTAGAGTGAGTATGAACAACACGTAAAACATGACTTCACTATTGGGTTAACCGGTCGTTTTTAAGGACTTCGAGTCAGATCTACTTCTCCTTGAGTTTAAAAGAGTTAGAACCGGAATAAAAGAGCTCACTATCACGCCACCGATGTCGCTTAAAGGACTTCACATCATGGACTCTCTAGTGTGAGTATGAACAACACTTTTAAGAAACACTTTCTGGTAAACAAGAGTCAAATACTCACTATTAAGTTAACCGATCTTCTGAGTATGAACGAATACTTAAACACTTGGTAAACAAGACTCAAATACTTTAATATTAAGTTAACCGATCTTCTTTTAAGGACTTACTGCGGATCTACTTCTCGTTTTAGTTAGAACAAAGATTTAAACACATGGTAAAAACCAAATAAAAGAGTTCACTATCTGTCTTCACGCATTCCTTTCAAGGACTTCACGTGGATGGACTCTTTAGTATGAGAGTATGAACGCATAAGAAACACTGTCATAAACAAGACTCAAAGACTTCACCATTAAGTTAACTCTATCGCCTTTTAAGATCTTATTGTGATACTACTCTTGTTCGACTTAGAACAAAGATGAAACACCGTAAACTGAATAAAAGAGTTCACTATCACGCCACCGATGTCACTAAGGATCACATCACGGACTCTCTAGTGTGAGTGTGAACAAATACTGGCAACACTTGGTAAACAAGAGCCAACCACTATTGGGTTAACCGATCTTCTTTTTAAGGACTTATCAGGATCTACTCTCTCGTTCGAAAGTTAGAACAAAGATGAAACACTTGGCAACCTAATAAAAGAGCTACTATCTTGTTCACTGATATCCTGAAGGAATTCACCGGGATGGGATCTCTCTACTTTGAGTATGAACAAACACAAAACACTTGGTTGGTAAATGCATCACATAGACTTCTATTAAGTTAACCGATGTTGTTTTAAGGACATTTCTGTGATCTACTTCTCTTGCCTGCTAGAACAAAAGATGAAATACTTCAGAAACCGAATAAAAGAGCTCTACTATCTTGTGCTCATTGACTCCTCAAGGACTTCACATCATACAAACTCTCTAGTGTGAGTATGAACAACACTTAAACTTACTTCGTAAACAAGAGTCAAATACTTCACTATTAAGTTAACCGATCGCCTTTTTAAGATCTTATTGTGATCTACTCTCTTGTTTGAGTTAGAACAAAAGATGAATAACTTGGTAAACCTGGACTAAAAGAGTTCACTATCACGCTCACCGATGTCGCTTTTGAATGACTTCCTCACGTGACGGACTCTTTGAATACTTAGCATGAACTAACACTAAAACACTTGGCAAACAAGACTCAAATACTTGGCTATTAAGTTAACCGATCTTTCTTTTTAAGCGACTTATCATGGATCTACTTCTTTGTTTTAGTTAGAATAAAGCAGGAAACACACGGTAAAACTGTAAAATAAAAAAGAGTTCACTTCATCTTGTTCACGTATCTCACTTTAAAGGACTTCACGTGACGGACTTTAGCATTTGTATGAACGCACAGAAACACTTGGTTGGTAAACAAGACTCAAAGACTTCCTACCATTAAGTTAAGCACGATCGCCTTTTAAGATCTTATCATGGATCTACTCTCTTGTTTGGAAAGTTAGAAACAAAGATGAATAACTTCCGGGTAAACCTGACTAAAAGAGTTCACTATCACGCTCACCGATGTCGCTTCAAGGGACTTCACATCATGGACTCTCTACAGGAAGTAGGAACAAATACGTAAAACACTTGCAAACAAGAGCCAAATACTTCTACCATTAAGTTAACCGATCTTCTTTTAAGGACTTATTGTGATCTACTCTCTTGTCTCAAAGTAGAACAAAGATGAAACACTTCGTAAACCTAATAAAAGAGTTCACTATCTTGTCTTTACATCGATCTCCTTTGGAAGGACTTCCTCACGTGATGGACTCTTAATATGAGTATGAATCTAACAGGAAACACTTGGTTGGTAAATAACATCATTAAGTTAACCAATCTTCTTTTAAAGACATATATCATGTGATCTACTCTTTAAGTCTGGAAGTTGTAACAAAGGTGAAAGACTTGGTAAAACTGAATAAAAAAGTTCACAATCTTGTTTATCGATCTCCTTTGGAAGTATCTCTCTGCGTGATGGACTCTTTAGTATGAGTAAGGAATCGTAACAGAAACACTTGGTTGGTAAACAAGACTCAAAGACTTCACTATTAAATTAATCGATCGCCTTTGAAGATATTATCAGTGATCTTACTCTCTTGCTTGGAAAGTTAGAAACAAAGATATTTAATAAATTTGCAAACCTGGATTTTAAGGGGCAAGAGTCTACTATCACGTGCCAACCGCATGTCGTTGGAAGGATCTCTCACATCATGGACTCTCTAGTGAGTGCATGAACAACACGTAAACACTTTGGTAAACAAGAGTCAAATACTACTACCAAGTTAACCGATCTCTCTTTTAAGGACTTACTGCGATCTACACTCTCTCAGTTTTTTTAGTTAACAGAGATGAAACACATGGTAAACCAAATAAAAGAGTTCACTTGGATGTTCACGCATCTACTTTGAAGGACTTCAAGTACGCGATGGACTCTTTAGCATGAGTAAGAACGCATGTGAAACACTTGGTTGGTGGAACAAGACCAAAAGACTTCACTTATTAAGTTAATCGCATCGCCTTTTAAGATCTTATCATGATCTATACTTCTTTGCTCGGAAGCATATAACAAAGATGAATAACTTGGTAAACCTGACTAAAAGAGTTCACTATCACGCTCACCGATGTCGCTTAAAGGACTTCCTCATCATGGACTCTCTAGTGTGAGTATGAATAACACGTAAACACTCTGTAAACAAGAGTCAAATACTTCACTATTAAGCTTAATCGATCTTTTAAGGACTTATCATGATCTACTCTCTTGTTTTAGAAAGGTTAGAACAAAGATGAAACACATGGTAAAACCAAATAAAAGAGTTCACTATCTTGTTCACGTGATTCCTTTGAAGGACTTCACGTGGATGGACTCTTTTTAGTATGAGTATGAAACGACAGAAATACTGTCGGGTAAACAAGACTCAAAGACTTCACTATTAAGTTAACTATCGGGTTTTTTAAGATCTTGTCATATTTCTGTCTGAATTAGAACAAAGATGAAACACTGGTAAAACTGAATAAAGAGAGTGTTCACTATCACGCTCAACGATATCCTTCACACCCACGTGACGGGATCTCTACTTGAGTACTTAACAAACACAAAGTCACTGGGTCGCAACAAGCACTTCATGTATTTCCCTATTAAGTTAATCGATCGTTCTTTAAGGATCTTATTGTGATCTACTCTCTGTTTGAGTTAGAACAAAGATGAATACTTGGTAAACTGAATAAAAGAGTTCACTATCACGCTCACCGGCGTCGCCCTTCAAGGACTTCACATCATGGACTCTCTAGTATGAGTATGAACACCACAAACACTTGGTAAACAAGAGTCAAATACTTCACTATTAAGTTAACCGATCTTCTTTTAAGGACTTATTGTGATCTACTCTCTTGTCCGAAAGTTAGAACAAAGATGAAACACTTGTAACCTAATAAAAGAGTTCACTATCTTGTTCATCGATCTCCTTTGAAGGACTTCACGTGATGGACTCTTTAGTATGAGTATGAACGAACATGAAACACTTGGTTGGTAAACAAGACTATTAAGTTAACCAATCTTCTTTTAAAGACTTATTGTGATCTACTCTCTTGTTTGAGTTAGAACAAAGATGAAATACTTGGTAAACCGAATAAAAGAGTTCACTATCTTGTTTACTGATCTCCTTGAAGGACTTCATGTGATGGACTCTTTTAGTATGAGTATGAACGAACAGAAACACTTGGTTGGTAAACAAGACTCAAAGACTTCACTATTAAGTTAACCGATCTTTTTAAGATCTTATTGTGATCTACTTCTTGTTTGAGTTAGAACAAAGATGAAATACTTGGTAAACCGAATAAAAATTCACTATCAATTTATCGATCCTTTGAAGGACTTCATGTGATGGACTCTTTAGTATGAGTATGAACGAACAGGAAACACTTGGTGGTAAACAAGACTCAAAGACTTCACTATTAAGTTAATCGATCGCCTTTTAAGATCTTATTGTGATCTACTCTTGTTTGAGTTAGAACAAAGATGAATAACTTGAAACTAAAGAGTTCACTATCACGCTCACCGATGTCACTTCATGATGGACTATGAGTATGAAACACGAAACACTTGGTAAACAAGACTCAAATACTTGTTGGACTTAATCTACTCTTGTTCACAAAGATGAAATACTGGTAAAAAATAAAAGAGTTCACTATCTTCACGATAAGGACTTCATGTGATGGACTCTTTAGTATGAGTATGAACTAACAGAAACACTTGGTTGGTAAACAAGACTCAAAGACTTCACTATTAAGTTAACCATCGTTTTAAGATCTTATTGGAATTAGAACAAAGATGAGGTAAACCGAAAAATTCACTATCAATTCACGATCTCCTTTGAAGGACTTCTGGACTCTTAGTATGATTGAATACTATTAAGTTAATCGACTTTTAAGACTTATTGTGATCTAAGTTAGAACAAAGATGAATAACTTGGTAAACCTAAAAGAGTTCACTATCACGCTCACCGATGTCTCAAGGACTTCACATCATGGACTCTCTAGTATGAGTATGAACAACACGAAACACTTGGTAAACAAGAGTCAAATACTTCACTATTAAGTTAACCGATCTTCTTTTAAGGACTTATTGTGATCTACTCTCTGTCTGAAAGTTAGAACAAAGATGAAACACTTGGTAACCGGAATAAAAGAGTTCACTATCTTGTTCATCGATCTCCTTTGAAGGACTTCATGTGATGGACTCTTTAGTATGAGTATGAACGAACAGAAAACACTTGTTGGTAAACAAGACTAAAGACTTGTAACTATCTTTAAAGACTTATTGTGATCTACTCTTGTTTGAGTTAGAACAAAGATGAAATACTTGGTAAACCGAATAAAAGAGTTCACATTGATCAAGGACTTCATGATGGACTCTTTAGTAAGTATGAACAGAAACACTTGGTAAACAAGACTATTAAGTTAACCAATCTTTTTTAAAGACTTATTGTGATCTACTCTCTGTTTGAAAGTTAGAACAAAGATGAAATACTTGGTAAACCGAATAAAAGAGTTCACTATCTTGTTTACTGATCTCCTTTGAAGGACTTCATGTGACTCTTAGTATGAGTAAACGAACAGAAACACTTGGTTGGTAAACAAGACTCAAAGACTTCACTATTAAGTTAACCGATCGCCTTTTAAGATCTTATTGTGATCTACTCTCTTGTTTGAGTTAGAACAAAGATGAAATACTTGGTAAACCGAATAAAAAATTCACTATCAATTTCACCGATATCCTTTGAAGGACTTCACGTGATGGACTCTTTAGTAGGAGTATGAAGGAACAGAAACACTTGGTTGGTAAACAAGACTCAAAGACTTCACTATTAAGTTAATCGATCGCCTTTTTAAGATCTTATTGTGATCTACTCTTGTTTGAGTTAGAACAAAGATGAATAACTTGGTAAACCTGACTAAAAGAGTTCACTATCACGCTCACCGATGTCGCTTCAAGGACTTCACATCATGGACTCTCTAGTGAGTATGAACAACACTAAACACTTGGTAAACAAGAGTCAAATACTTCACTATTAAGTTAACCGATCTTCTTTAAGGACTTATTGTGATCTACTCTCTTGTTTTAGTTAGAACAAAGATGAAACACTAAACCTAAATAAAAGAGTTCACTATCTTGTTCACGATCTCCTTTGAAGGACTTCACGTGATGGACTCTTTAGTATGAGTATGAACGAACAGAAACACTTGGTTGGTAAACAAGACCAAAGACTTCACGATTAAGTTAACCTATCGCTTTTAAGATCTTATTGTTACTATTAGAACAAAGATGAAACACTGGTAAACCGAATAAAAGAGTTCACTATCTGAAGGACTTCACGTTATGGATCTCTACTTTGAGTATGAACAACACAAAACACTAAACAAGACTCATGACTTCACTATTAAGTTAACCGATGTTTTTAAGGATTTCTGATCTACTCTCTTGTCTAATTTAGAACAAAGATGAAACACTTGGTAAACCGAATAAAAGAGCTCACTATCACGCTCACCGATAAGGACTTCACATCATGGACTCTCTAGTATGAGTGAACAACACGAAACACTTGGTAAACAAGAGTCAAATACTTCACTATTAAGTTAACCGATCTTCTTTTAAGGACTTATTGTGATCTACTCTTGTCGAGTTAGAACAAAGATGAAATAAACCTAATAAAAGAGTTCACTATCTTGTTCATCGATCTCCTTTGAAGGACTTCATGATGGACTCTTAGTATGAGTATGAACAACAGAAACACTAAAACAAGACTCAAAGACTTCACTATTAAGTTAACCGATCTTCTTTAAGACTTATTGTGATCTACTCTCTTGAGTTAGAACAAAGATGAAATAAACCTAATAAAAGACTTGTTCATTGATCTCCTTTGAAGGACTTCATGGACTCTTTAGTATGAGTATGAACGAACATGAAACACTTGGTTGGTAAACAAGACTATTAAGTTAACCAATCTTCTTTAAAGACTTATTGTGATCTACTCTCTTGTTTGAAAGTTAGAACAAAGATGAAATACTTGGTAAAATAAAAGAGTTCACTATCTTAATGATCTCCTTTGAAGGACTTCATGTGATGGACTCTTAGTATGAGTATGAACGAACAGAAACACTTGGTTGGTAAACAAGACTCAAAGACTTCACTATTAAGTTAACCGATCGCTTTTAAGATCTTATTGTGATCTACTTCTGTTTGAGTTAGAACAAAGATGAAATACTTGGTAAACCGAATAAAAATTCACTTCAATTTCACCGATCCTTTGAAGGACTTCATGTGATGGACTCTTTAGTATGAGTATGAAGAAACACTTGGTTGGTAAACAAGACTCAAAGACTTCACTATTAAGTTAATCGATCGCCTTTTAAGATCTTATTGTGATCTACTCTCTTGTTCGAGTTAGAACAAAGATGAATAACTTGGTAAACCGACTAAAAGAGTTCACTATCACGCTCACCGGCGTCGAAGGACTTCACATGATGGACTCTCTAGTATGTAAACACTTGGTAAACAAGACTCAAATACTTCACTATTAAGTTAACCGATCTTCTTTAAGGACTTATTGTGATCTACTCTCAAAGATGAAACACATGGTAAATAAAAGAGTTCACTATCTTGGAAAAGACTTCACGTGATGGACTCTTTACTTAAGACTTCACCGAAGATCTGATCAAAGATGAAACTTCGCTGGACTTCTCTCTACTTTGAGTATGAACAACACAAACACTAAACAAGACTCATAGACTTCAAGTCAACCGATTCTTTAAGGAGATCTACTCTCTAACAAAGATGAAACACTTGCAAACCTAATAAAAGAGTTCACTATCACGCTCATTGATCTCCTTCAAGGACTTCACGTGATGGACTCTCTAGTATGAGTATGAACAACATGAAACACTTGGTAAACAAGAGTCAAATACTTCACTATTAAGTTAACCATCTTCTTTAAGGACTTATTGTGATGATCTACTCTCTTGTTTGAAAGTTGTAACAAAGATGAAATACTTGGTAACAATAAAAGAGTTCACTATCTTGTTTATATCTCCTTTGAAGTACTTCATGTGATGGACTCTAAGTATGAGTATGAACGAACAGAAACACTTGGTTGGTAAACAAGACTCAAAGACTTCACTATTAAGTTAACCGATCGCCTTTTAAGATCTTATTGTGATCTACTCTTGTTCGACAAATATGGGAATAAAAGAGTACACTGTCTTGTTCATTGATAAGGACTTCATGTGATGGACTCTTTAGTATGAGTATGAACGAACAGAAACACTTGGTTGGTAAACAAGACTATTAAGTTAACCAATTATATTTTAAAGACTTATTGTGATCTACTCTCTTGTTTGAGTTAGAACAAAGATGAAATACTTAAACCGAATAAAAGAGTTCACTATCACTTTCACCGATCCCTTTGAAGGACTTCACGTGATGGACTCTTTAGTAGGAGTATGAACGAACGGGAAACACTTGGATGGTAAACAAGACTCATTAAGTTAACCAATCTTCTTTAAAGATCTTATTGTGATCTACTCTTGTTCGAAAGTTACAAATATGAAATACTTGGTAAACTGAATAAAAGAGTTCACTATCACGCTCACCGATGTCGTTTGAAGGACTTCATGATGGACTCTTTAGTATGAGTATGAACGAACACGAAACACTTGGTAAACAAGACTCAAATACTTCACTATTAAGTTAACCGATCTTCTTTAAGGACTTATTGTGATCTACTCTCTTGTTTTAGTTAGACAAAGATGAAACACAAAAACCAAATAAAAGAGTTCACTATCTTGTTCACGATCTCCTGAAGGACTTCATGTGATGGACTCTTTAGTATGAGTATGAACGAACAGAAACACTTGTTGTTGTAAACAAGACTCAAAGACTTCACTATTAAGTTAACTATCGCTTTTTAAGATCTTATTGTTACTGTTCGAGTTAGAACAAAGATGAAACACTTGGTAAACCGAAAGAGTTCACTATCACGTCGATATCCTTTGAAGGACTTCACGTGATGGATCTCTACTTTGAGTATGAACGAACACAAAAACACTTGGTTGGTAAACAAGACTCAAAGACTTCACTATTAAGTTAATCGATGCCTTTTAAGACTTATTGGATCTACTCTCTGTCTAATTTAGAACAAAGATGAATAACTTGGTAAACCGAATAAAAGAGCTTCACTATCACGCTCACCGATGTCGCTTCAAGGACTTCACATCATGGACTCTCTAGTGTGAGTATGAACAACACTAAACACTTGGTAAACAAGAGTCAAATACTTCACTATTAAGTTAACCGATCTTCTTTTAAGGACTTATTGTGATCTACTCTTGTCTCGAAAGTTAGAACAAAGATGAAACACTTAACCGTAATAAAAGAGTTCACTATCTTGTTCACCGATCTCCTTTCAAGGACTTCACGTGATGGACTCTTTAGTATGAGTATGAACTAACAAGAAACACTTGGTTGGTAAACAAGACTATTAAGTTAACCAATCTTCTTTTAAAGACTTAATGTGATCTACTCTCTTGTTTGAAAGTTAGAACGAATAAGACTTCAAAGACTTCACTATTAAGTTAACCGATCGCCTTTAGTATGAGTATGAACGAACAAGAAACACTTGGTTGGTAAACAAGACTCAAAGACTTCACTATTAAGTTAACCGATCGCCTTTTAAGATCTTATTGTGATCTACTCTCTTGAGTTAGAACAAAGATGAAATACTTGGTAAAACCGACAAAAATTCACTATCAATTTCACCGATCTCCTTTGAAGGACTTCATGTGATGGACTCTTTAGTATGAGTAATAACGAACAGAATTTCTTGGTTGGTAAACAAGACTCAAAGACTTCACTATTAAGTTAACCTATCGCCTTTTAAGATCTTATTGTTACTCTCTTGTCTCGAATTAGAACAAAGATGAAACACTGGTAAACCAATAAAAGAGTTCACTATCACGCTCACGATATCCTTTTGAAGGACTTCACGTGATGGATCTCTACTTTGAGTATGAACGAACACAAAACACTTGGTTGGTAAACAATACTCATAGACTTCCCTATTAAGTTAATCGATGTTCTTTAAGGACTTATTGTGATCTACTCTTGTCTAATTTAGAACAAAGATGAAACACTTGGTAAACCAATAAAAGAGCTCACTATCACGCTTCATGATCTCCTTTGAAGGACTTCACATCATGGACTCTCTAGTATGAGTATGAACAACACTAAACACTTGGTAAACAAGAGTCAAATACTTCACTATTAAGTTAATCGATATTCTTTTAAGGACTTATTGTGATCTACTCTCTTTCTCGAAAGTTAGAACAAAGATGAAACACTTGGTAAACCTAATACAAGAGTTCAATATCTTGTTCACCGATCTCCTTGAAGGAGGACTTCACGTGATGGACTCTTTAATATGAGTATGAACGAACAGAAACACTTGGTTGGTAAACAAGACTATTAAGTTAACCAATCTTCTTTTAAAGACTTATTGTGATCTACTCTCTTGTTCGAAATGAAATACTGAAACCAATAAAAGAGTTCACTATCTTGTTTACCGATCTCCTTTGAAGGACTTCATGTGATGGACTCTTTAGTATGAGTATGAACGAACAGAAACACTTGGTTGGTAAACAAGACTCAAAGACTTCACTATTAAGTTAACCGATCGTTTTTTAAGATCTTATTGTGATCTACTCACTTGTTTGAGTTAGAACAAAGATGAAATACTTGGTAAACCTCAATAAAAAATTCACTATCAATTTCACCGATCTCCTTTGAAGGACTTCATGTGATGGACTCTTTAGTATGAGTATGAACGAACAGAAACACTTGGTTGGTAAACACTCAAAGACTTCACTATTAAGTTAATCGATCGCTTTTAAGATCTTATTGTGATCTACTCTCTTGTTTGAGTTAGAACAAATATGAAATACTTGGTAAACCGAATAAAAAATTCACTATCAATTTCACCGATCTTTTTTAAGGACTTCACGTGATGGACTCTTTAGTAGGAGTATGAGCGAACAGAAACACTTGGTTGGTAAACAAGACTCAAAGACTTCACTATTAAGTTAATCGATCGCCTTTTAAGATCTTATTGGATCTACTCTCTGTTCGAAAGTTAGAACAAAGATGAATAACTTGGTAAACCGAACTAAAAGAGATCACTATCACGTTCACCGATGTTGTTTGAGGACTTCACATGATGGACTCTCTAGTACGAGTAATGGACCGAACCACGAAACACTTGGTAAACAAGACTCAAATACTTCATTATTAAGTTAACCGGATCTTCTTTAAGGACTTATTGTCAGGATCTACTTCTCTTGTTTGAGTTAGAACAAAGATGAAAACACTTGGTAAACTGGACTAAAAGAATTCTATCACGTTCACCGATGTCGTTTGAAGGACTTCACGCATGCATGGACTCTCTAGTATGAAGTATGAACAACACGAAACACTTGCAAACAAGAGTCAAAAGCTTCACTATTAAGTTAATCGATATTCTTTTGGAGACTTATTGTGATCTACTCTCTTGTTTTAGTTAGAAACGAAAAAGATGAAACACATGGTAAACCAAATAAAAGAGTTCACTATCTTGTTCATGTCGTATCTAATTTGAAAGGACTTCACGGATGGACTCTTTAGTATGAGTATGAGCGAACGGTAACAGGAAACACTTGGTTGGTAAACAAGACTCAAAGACTTCACTTATTAAGTTAACCTATCGCCTTTTTAAAAGATCTTATTGTTACTCTCAGCTGTCTGAATTAGAACAAAGATGAAACCTGGTAATAAAAGAGTTCACTATCACGCTCAATCGATATCCTTTGAAGACTTGACGGCGGATGGGATTCTCTACTTTAGATATGAACTAACACAAAACACTTGTTGGTAAACAAGACTTCATGACTTCACTATTAAGTTAACCATGTTCTTTAAGGACTTATTGTGATCTACTCTCTTGTCGAAAGAAATAATTAGAACAAAGATGAATCACTTGGTAAACTTTGCATCAAAACAAAAGAGCTCTAATATCACGCTTCAATGATCTCCTTTGAAGGACTCTTCACATTATGGACTACTCTAGATGAGTATTTTTTAGAACACCACCGCGAAACACTTGGTAAACAAGAGTCAAAGACTTCACTATTAAGTTAACGATCTTCTTTTAAGGACTTATTGTGATCTACTTTCTTGTCCGAGTTAGAACAAGATGAAAACACGGAAAACTTGGTAACGAGAATAAAAAGAGTTCACTATCTTGTCACTCGATCTCCTTTTACAGGAAGGACTTCACGCGATGGGACTCTTTAAATTGTATGAACGAACAAGAAACACTGGTTGGTAAACAAGACTATTAAGTTAACCAATCTTCTTTAAAGACTTACCGTGATCTACTCTTGTTTGAGTTAGAACGAACAAGACTTCAAAGACAAAGAGCCTACTATTAAGTTAACATCATGCTCTATATATGAGTGAACGAACACGAAACACTGGTCAAGGTAAACAAGACTCAAAGACTTCACTATTAAGTTAACCGATCTTTTTAAGATCTTATTGTGATCTCACTCTCTGTTTGAGTTAGAACAAAGATGAAATACTTGGTAAGCCAGAATAAAAATTACTATCAATTTCATCGATCTCCTTTGAAGGACTTCATGTGATGGACTCTTTAGTATGAGTATGAACGAATGGTGGTGAATTTCTTGGTTGGTAAACAAGACTTTTCAAAGACTTCACTATTAAGTTAACTTCATCGCTTTTAAGATCTTATTGTTACTTTTGTCGAATTAGAACAAAGATGAAACACTGGTGGCAAATAATAAAGAGTTCTTATCACGTTCAGTGTATCCTTTGAAGGACTTGGCGTGATGGGATGCTTTGGTATGAGCAGACACAAAACACTTGGTTGGTAAACAATACTCATGAAACCACTGATAAGTTGTCGATGTTCTTTTAAGGACTTGTGTGATCTACTCTCTTTTTCACAATTTAGAACAAAGATGAAACGCAGTGGCAGGAATAAAAAGAGCTCCAGCTATCCGCGTTCGATGATCTCGGCTGAGAAGGGCATCATGGACTCTCTGGTATGAGTATGAGCGACAAATGCTTGGTAAACAAGAGTGAATACTTCACTATTAAGTTGTCGATATTCTTTTAAGGACTTATTGTGATCTCTCTCTTTTACGAGTTAGAACAAGATGGCTGCCAGTAGCAGGAATACAAGGGATTCGATATCTTGTTCAACGATCTCGCTGAAGGACTGCGTGATGGACTCTTTACAATATGAGTATGAGCGAGCAGGAGCGGTTGGTAAACAAGACTAATGCAGGTGCTGTCTTCTTTTAAAGACTTATTGTGATCTACTCTTGTTTGAGTTAAACGAATATATGAAATACTTATTAGCCAGAATAAAAAAATTCCTTATCAATTTCTTGATCTTTTTTTAAGGACTTCAGGCGATGGACTCTTTTAGTAAGGGTATGAGCGAGCGAGGAAACGCGGTTATTAAGCAAGACTCAGACTTCACTATTAAGTTAATCGATGCGTCTTTTAAAGATCTTATTGTGATCTGCTCTCTTGTTTGAGTTAGAACAAAGATGAATAACTTAGTAAACCAGACTAAAGAGATCCTTTATCACGTTCAGATGTTGTTTGAAGGACTTCCCATGATGGACTAATGTAGTATGGGCGAACAAACACTTAGTAAACAAGACTCAAAATACTTCATTATTAAGTTAACGATCTTCTTTTAAGGACTTGTGTGATACTCTGCTTGTTTGAGTTGAAACGAAAGATGAAACAACAGTAAGCAGGTAAAAAATTCCTTATCACGTTCACGGGAGTGTGCGTTTGAGACTTCCGTCATGGACTCTCTAATGAGTATGAACAACCGCGAAACACTGGTAAACAAGAGTCAAATACTTCCTTATTAAGTTAATGGAAATATTCTTTTAAGGACTTATTGTGATCTACTTTCTCTTGTTTTAGTTAGAACAAAGATGAAACACATGGTAAACCAAATAAAAAGGTTCAACATCTTGTTCACGTATCTAATTTGAAGGACTTCTGATGGACTCTTTAGTATGAGTATGAGCAGACAGAAACGCGGATTTGGTAAACAAGACTCAAAGACTTCCTTTATTAAGTTAACTTTATCGTCTTTTAAGATCTTTATTGTTACTCTCTTTGTACGAATTAGAACAAAGATGAAACCTTTGAATTAGTAGGAGGAAAAAAGGAGTTCACTATCCACGTTCGATATCCTTTTGAAGGACTTGGCGTGATGGGATCTACTTTGAGTATGAAGCGAACACAAAAACGCGGATTTAGTAAGCAGGAGCTCATGAGCTTTCCACTGATAAGTGCCGTGTTCTTTTAGACACATTGTGATCACACTCTCTTGATACAATTTAGAACAAAGATGAATCATGGTAAACCGGAATAAAGAGCTCACTATCCGCGTTCAGTCTCCTTTGAAGGAGTCTTCATTATGGACTCTCAGTATGAGTATGAACACGAAACAACCAGTATGAGAGTCAAATATACTTCACTATTAAGTTAGCAGATCTTCTTTTAAGGACTTATTGTGATCTCTTTCTCTTAATACGAGTTAGAACAGATGAAACTTACTTGGTAACGCGAGAATAAGTTCTTATCTTGTTCAACGATCTCCTTTGAAGGAGCTTCCGTGATGAATAACTTTTAGTATGAGCATGAGCGAGCAAAGAAACACGGATTTGGTAAACAAGACTATTAAGTTAACCAATCTTCTTTTAAAGACTTAATGTGATCTACTCTCTTTGTTTGAGTTAGAGCGAACAAGACTAAAGACTTACTTGTAAGTTAGGAGTAGTCTTTAGTAGTGTGAGCGAGCGAACAACTTGGTTGGTATGAGACCAGACTTCACTATTAAGGATTAACGGTCGTCTTTTAAGATCTTATTGTGATCTACTCTCTTGTTTGAGTTGGAAACAAAGATGAAATACTTAGTAAACGAATAAAAATTCCTTTATCGATTTCGATCTCCTTTACGAAGGACTTCATGTGATGGACTCTTTTAGTATGAGTATGAGCGAGCGAGAATTTCTTGGTTGGTAAACAAGACTAAGACTTCCCTTTATTAAGTTAACTTTATCGTCTTTTAAGATCTTATTGTTGCTCTTATGCGAATTAGAACAAAAAAAAGATGGCTCTTGGAGTGCTTAGGAATAAAGAGTTCCTTATCCGTTCGCGATATCCTTTGAAGGACTTCCGTGATGGGATCACCACTTTGAGTGAGCAGACACAAAACGCGGTTGGTAAACAATACTCATGGAGCTTCCACTATTAAGTTAATCGATGTTCTTTTAAGGACTTATTGTGATCACTCTCTTTTTCTAATTTAGAACAAAGATGAAACGCAGTGGCAGGAATAAAAGGCTCCTTTATCCGTTCGATCTCCTTTGAAGGACTTCACGTCATGGACTCTCTAGTATGGTGAGCGACACGAAACGCGGTAAGCAGAGTCAAATGCTTCACTATTAAGTTAATCGATATTCTTTTGAAGGACTTATTGTGATCTACTCTCTTTCTGAGAGTTAGAACAAGATAAAACACTTGTGCTTACAGGAATCTGAGAGTTAAATATCTTGTTCAGTCTCCTTTGAAGGACTACGTGATGGACTCTTTAATATGGTATGAAACGAGCAGGAAACAACGGTTGTCAAACAAGACTATTAAGTTAACGATCTTTTAAGGCTTATTGTGATACACTCTCTTGTTTGAGTTAGAACAAGATGAAATACTCGATGGCCGAATAAAGTTCCTTATCTTGTTTGCGATCTCCTTTGAAAAGGACCGTGTGATGGACTCTTTAGTATTATGTAGTATGAACGAACAGGAAACACTTGGTTGGTAAACAGAGACTCAAAGACTTCAGCAGTAAGTTAACTTGATCGTCTTTAAGATCTTATTGTGATCTACTCACTTGTTTTGAGTTAGAACAAGATGAAATACTTAGTAGCCAGAATAAAAAAATTCAGCTATCAATTTCTTGATCTCCTTTGAAGGACTTCATGTGATGGACTCTTTAGTGTGGTATGAGCAGAGCAGGAAACACTTGGTTGGTAAACAAGACTCAAAGACTTCACTATTAAGTTAGCGATGGAGTCTTTTAAAGATCTTGTGTGATCTCTTCCTCTTGTTGAGTTAGAACAAATATGAAATACTTGATGGCAGAATAAAAAATTCCTTTATCGATTTCATGATCTTTTTTAAGGACTTCCACGTGATGGACTCTTTTGGTAGGAGTATGAGCGAGCAGGAAGCACTTGGTTGGTAAACAAGACTCAAGAACTTCACTATTAAGTTAATCGATGCGTGCTTTTAAGATCTTATTGTGATACACTCTCTTGTTTGAGTTAGAACAAGATATGAATAGCAGTAATAGAACTAAAGAGATCTTATCACGTTCGTAGATGTTGTTTGAAGGACTTCACATGATGGACTCTCTAGTATGAGTATGGGCCGAACCACGAAACACTTAGTAAACAAGACTCAAATACTTCATTATTAAGTTAGATCTTCTTTTAGGACTTATTGTGATCTACTCTCTTGTTTGAGTTAGAACAAAGATGAAACAGTAAGCGGACTAAAAAGATTCAACATCACGTTCACTTGAGTGTCGTTTGAAGGACTTCCGTCATGGACTCTCTAGTATGAAGAGTATGAACAACCTGCGAAACACTTGGTAAACAAAGAGTCAAATACTTCACTATTAAGTTAATCGATATTCTTTTAAGGACTTATTGTGATCTACTCTCTTGTTTTAGTTAGAACAAAGATGAAAGCACATGGTAAACCAAATAAAAGAGTTCACTATCTTGTTCACGTGATCTAATTTGAAGGACTTCACGCGATGGACTCCTTTAGTATGAGTATGAACTAACAGGAAACACTCAAGTTGGTAAGCAAGACTCAAAAACTTCTTATTAAAAGTTAGCAGATGCGTCTTTTAAGATCTTATTGGTTTTTCTTGTCTTATAGAGGATTAGAACAAAAGATGAAACACTTGTTTACTTGGGACTAAAAAGAGTTCACTATCTTGTTAATATGAAATGCTTGGTTGGTAAGCAAGACTCAAAACTTCACTATTAAGTTAACCTGTATAGATCTTTTAAGATCTTATTGTTACTCTCTTGTCTGAATTAGAACAAGAAGATGGCTCTTGGGTAAGCAACCCAGGAAAAAAGGATTCTGATCACGTTCAGTATCCTTTGAAGGACTTCCGCGTGATGGGATCTACTTGGTATGAGCGAACACCAAATGCTTGGTTGGTAAACAAGATTCATAGACTTCCCAGTAAGTTAACCGATGTTTCTTGTCTAAGCTTGACACAAAGATGAAACACTTGGTAAAGCTTGAATAAAGAGAAGCTCACTACATCACGTTCATTGATCTCCTTTCAAGGACTTCACGCCATGGACTCTCTAGTATGAGAGTATGAACAACCACTAAACACTGGGTAAACAAGAGTCAAAATACTTCACCATTAAGTTAACCGATATTCTTTTAAGGACTTATTGTGATCTACACTCTTCATGCGATTTGTAACAAAGATGAAACACTTGTGAAGCTGGAATAAAAAGAGTTCACTATCTTGTTCATCGATCTCCTTTGAAAGGACTTCACGTGGATGGACTCTTTTTTTAGTAAGGAGTATGAGCGGTAGCAGGAAACACTTGGTTGGTAAACAAGACCTGAAAACTTCACTATTAAGTTAGCAGGTCGTTTTGTAAAGATCTTATCAGTTTTCTTTTTCTTGTCCGGAAGTTAGAACAAAAGATGAAATACTGGTTAAATGGGACTAAAAAGAGTTCACTATCACGTTCAACGATCTCCTTTGAAACTAAGCGCTTTGCGTGATGGACTTTTAGTTGGAGATGTCAACGAATAGGAAACACTTGGTTGGTAAACAAGACTTCGAAGACTACACTGTGCAAGTTAACCTATAGCATGCTTCTTTTAAGGAATCTTATTCACTTACCCTCTTGTCGAAAGTTAGGAATCAAGATGAACTGCTTGGAGTAGCCCAAGGAAATAAAGAGTTTATTTATCCTTGTTCTACCGATATCCTTTGAAGGACTTGGCGTGATGGGATCTCACTTTGAGAGTATGAGCAGACACAAATCGCGGTTGTTAAGCAGACTCATAGAAACACTTGGTCGGGTAAAAACAAGATTATTAAGTTAACCAATCTTCTTTTAAGGACTTATTGTTGATCTCGCTTCTGTTTGTCTAAGTTAGAAACAAAGATGAAATACTTGGTAAGCCCAGAGATAAAGGAGAGTTCACTATCACGTTCTTGATCTCCTTTGAAGCATACTTCATGATGGACTCTTTAGTAGGAGTATGAACGGAACCGCACACTTGGTTTGGTAAACAAGACTCAAAAGACTTCACTATTAAGTTACGATCTTCTTTTAAGATCTTATCATGGATCTACTCTCTTATTCGGAGTTGGACAGAACAAAGATGACTTGGTAGCAGTAAACTAGACAAAGAGTTGTTTATCACGCTCACACCAAATTCCTTTGAAGGACTCTCTACATGATGGACTCTCTAGTATGAGTATGGACGAACACGAAACACTTGGTAAATAAGACTCAAATATCATTATTAAGTTAACTCTATCTTCTCTTTAAAGGACTTATTGTGATCTACTCTCTTGTTTGAGATTGATAACGAAGATGAAACACATAGTAAAACCTCAAATAAAAAGAGTTCCTTGTATCTTGTTCTTGTATCTCCTTTCAAGGACTTCACGTGATGGACTCTTTTAGTACGAGTATGAAATCTAGCAGGAAACACTTCGTTGGTAAACAAGACTCAAAGACTTCACTCTATTAGTTATCCTATCGTCTTTTAAGATCTTATTTGTTATCTCCTCTTGTCCGAATTGTAACAAAGATTTAAACACTCGGGTAAACCGGAGATAAAAGAGTTCATCAATCAATGCTCGATCGATTCCAAGGATTTCACGTGACGGGATCTTTACTTTGAGCATGAATCAACACAAAACGCTTCGTTGGTAAACAAGACTCATGTATTTCCTTTATTAAGTTAATCGATGGTCTTTTAAAGATCTTATTGTGATCTACTCTTGTTTGAAATTTAAACAGATGAATAACCCAGTAAAGCAGGACTAAAGGGTTCAACTATCCGCGTTCCATAGATGTCATTGCAGGAGTTTCATCATGGACTCTCTAGTGTAGTATGAACAACACGAAACACTTGGTAAACAAGTCAAATACTTCACTATTAAGTTATAGGTCTTAACAAGGACTGTGTGATCCTCTCTTATCTGAGTTAGAACAAGATGAAACACTTATTACTTAGGAATAAAGAAGCTCCTCATCTTGTTCAGTCTACTTTGAACGACTTCACGCCGGATGGACTCTCTAGTATGAGATGAACAACACGAAACACTTGGTAAACAAGAGTCAAATACTTCACTATTAAGTTAACCGATATTCTTTAAAAGACTTATTGTGATCTACTTTCGTCCGGAAAGTTAACAAAAAAGATGAAACACTCGGGTAAAGCCGAATAAAAGAGTTCACTATCTTGTTCACTGATCTTCTTGAAGGACTTCACGTGATGGACTCTTGAAGTATGAAGTATGAACGAACAAGAAACACTTGGTTGGTAAACAAAACTATTAAGTTAACACAATCTTTCTTTTAAAGACTTATTGTGATCTCTACTCTCTTGTTCGAAAGTTAGAACAAAGATAAAAACACTTGTTAAACCGACTAAAAGAGTTCACTATCATGTTCACCGATCTCCTTTTGAAGCTACTTACATGTGATGGACTTTATTATGAGTATAAAACAAACACTTAAACACTGGGTTGGTAAACAAGACTCAAAGACTACACTATTAAGTTAACTGATCTTCTTTTAAGGAATCATTGTGATCACTCTCTTGTCTCTGAGTTAGAACAAAAATGAAACACTTGGTAAACCGAATAAAAGAGTTCACTATCTTGTTCACTTCGAGTAATCCTTTAAAGGACTTCACGCAGATGGACTCTTTAGTATGAGTATGAACTAACAGGTGAAACACTTGGTCAAACAAGATTATTGGTTAACCACTTGAGTCTTTTTAAAGACTTATTGTGATCCTATTCTCTTGTCTGAGTTAGAACAAAGATGAAATACTTGGTAAAGCCCGAATAAAAAGAGTTCACTATCACTTTCACCGATCTCCATTGGCGACTTCACGTGATGGACTCCTTAAGTAGTGAGTACGAACGAACAAGAAACACTTGGTTGGTAAACAAGTACTCAAAGACTTCACTATTAAGATCGCGTCTTTTAAGATCTTATTTGTGATCTACTGTCTTGTTTGAGTTAGAACAAAGATGATTTACTTGGTAAACCAGACTAAAAAGAGTTCACTATCACGCTCACCAAATTCTGCTTTCAAGGACTTCACATGATGGACTTTCTAGTAATGTAGTATGGACGAACACGAAACACTTGGTAAATACAAGACTCAAATACTTCATTATTAAGTTAACCTATCTTCTTTAAAGGACTTATTGTGATCTACTCTCTTGTTTTATTTATAACAAAAGATGAAACACATGTAGAAACCAAATAAAAGAGTTCACTATCTTTGGCTGGAGTGTATCTCTTCTCTAAGGACTCTAATGATGGACTCTTTAGTACGTAGTATGAACGTAACAGAAACTTGGATTTGGTAAACAAGACTTCAAAGACTTCACTATTAAGTTAACCTATCGCCTTTTAAGATCTTATTGTTTACTCTCTTGTGCGAATTAGAACAAAGATGAAACACTGGTAAATGGGAATAAAAGAGTTCACCACACGTCACCTTCATCCTTTTGAAGGACTTCACGGATGGGATCTCTACTTGAGTATGAACGAACACAAAACACTTGGTTGGTAAACAAGACTCATAGACTTCCCTATTAAGTTAAACGATGTTCATTTAAGGACTTCTTGTGATCTACTCTTGTCTAAGTTTGAACAAAGATGAAACACTTGGTATACCGAATAAAAGAGCTCACTATCACGCTCATCGATCTACTTTTGAACGACTTCACGCCATGGACTCTCTAGTATGAGTATGAACAACATCTAAACACTTGGTAAACAAGAGTCAAATACTTCACTATTAAGTTAACCGATATTCTTTAAGGACTTATTGTGATCTACTCTTGTCCGAAAGTTAGAACAAAGATGAAACACTGGGTAACCCAATAAAAAGAGTTCATTATCTTGTTCACGATCTCCTTTGAAGGACTTTCACGTGATGGACTCCTTAGTATGAGTATGAACTCAACAGAAACACTTTGGTTGGTAAAACAAGACTATTAAGTTAACCAATCTTCTTTAAAGACTTATGTGTGATCTACTCTCTTGTCTTCTCGTTAGAACAAAGATAAAACACTTTGTTAAACCTTGACTAAAAGAGTTCACTATCATGTTCACTCGATCTCCTTGAAGCACTTCACGTGATGGACTTTTTATTATGAGTATAAACAAACACGAAACACTTGGTTGGTAAACAAGACTCAAAGACTACACTATTAAGTTAACCGATCTTCTTTTTAAGAATCATTGTGATCTACTCTTTGTCCGAAGTTAGAACAAAAATGAAACACTTGGTAAACCGAATAAAAGAGTTCACTATCTCGCTTCACTGATATCCTTTAAAGGACTTCATGTGATGGACTCTTTTAGTATGAGTATGAACGAATAGGAAACACTTGGTTGGTAAACAAGATTATTAAGTTAACCAATCTTCTTTAAAGACTTATTGTGATCCGCTCTCTTGTTTGAGTTAGAACAAAGATGAAATACTTGTAAACCGAATAAAAGAGTTCACTATCACTTTCACCGATCTCCATTGAAGGACTTCACGTGGATGGACTCTCTTTAGTAGGAGTATGAACTAACAAGAAACACTTGTTGATAACAAGACTCAAAGACTTCACTATTAAGATCGATCTTCTTTAAGATCTTATTGTGATCTACTCTCTTTGTTCGAGTTAGAACAAAGATGATTTACTTGGTAAACTAGACAAAAGAGTTCACTATCACTGCTCACCAAATTCATTCAAGGACTTCACATGATGGACTCTCTAGTACGTAGTATGGACGAACATCTAAACACTTGGGTAAATAAGACTCAAATACTTCATTATTAAGTTAACCTATCTTCTTTAAAGGACTTATTGTGATCTACTCTCTTGTTTTATTTATAACAAAGATGAAACACATGGTAAACCAAATAAAAGAGTTCACTATCTTGTCGATGTATCTCCTTTGAAGGACTTTCACGTGATGGACTCTTCTTAGTATGAGTATGAACGAACGAAGAAACTTGGTTGGTAAACAAGACTCAAAGACTTCACTATTAAGTTAACCTATCGCTTTAAGATCTTATTGTCTACTCTCTTGTCCGAATTAGAACAAAGATGAAACACTCGGGTAAATCCTAATAAAAGAGTTCACTCGCCACGCTTCACCTGATTTCCTTTTGAAGGACTTCACGTGTGGGATCTCTCTACTTGAGCATGAAACGCAACACAAACACTTGGTTGGTAAACAAGACTCATAGACTTCCTTTATTAAGTTAATCGATGTTCATTTAAGGACTTCCCTTGTGATCTACTCTTGTCTAAGTTTGAACAAAGATGAAACACTTGGTATAACAGGAATAAAGAGAGCTTCACTATCAATGCTCAACGATCTACTTTGAACGACTTCACGTCATGGACTCTCTAGTATGAAAGTATGAACAACACGAAACACTTGGTAAACAAGAGTCAAATACTTCACTATTAAGTTAACCGATATTCTTTTAAGGACTTATTGTGATCTACTCTCTTGTCTCGAAATTAGAACAAAGATGAAACACTTGCAACCGGAATAAAAGAGTTCACTATCTTGTTCATCGATCTCCTTTGGAAGGACTTCACGCGATGGTGGACTCTTTTTTAGTACGCAGTATGAACTAACAGAAACGCACTTCAAGTTGGTAAACAAGACTATTAAGTTAACCAATCTTCTTTTAAAGACTTATTGTGATCTACTCTCTTGTCTGAGTTAGAACAAAGATAAAACACTTGTTAAACCGGACTAAAAGAGTTCACTATCATGTTCACTGATCTCCTTTGAAGCACTTCACGTGATGGACTTTTTATTATGAGTATAAACAAACACGAAACACTTGGTTGGTAAACAAGACTCAAAGACTACACTTATTAAGTTAACCGATCTTCTTTTTAAGGAATCATTGTGATCTACTTCTCTTGTCCGAGTTAGAACAAAATGAAACACTCTGCAAACCGAATAAAAGAGTTCACTATCTTGTTCACCGATATCCTTTAAAGGATTTCACGCGGATGGACTCTCTTTAGCATGAGTATGAAACGAATAGGAAACACTTGGTTGGTAAACAAGATTATTAAGTTAACCAATCTTCTTTAAAGACTTATTGTGGATCTCGCTCTCTTGTTCGAAAGCTGTAAGAACAAAGATGAAACACTTGGTAGAACCTAATAAAAGAGCTCACTATCACTTTTCACCGATCTCCTTTGAAAGATTTCACGTGGATGGACTCTTTAGTAGGAGTATGAACGAACAAGAAACACTTGGTTGGTAAACAAGACTCAAAGACTTCATTTATTAAGATCGCTCTTCTTTAAGATCTTATCATGATCTACTCTCTTGCTCGAAGTTAGAATGTTAAAAGATGATTTACTTGGTAAACTAGATAAAAAGAGCTCACTATCACGCTTCACCAAATCTCGCTTGAAGGACTTCACATGATGGACTCTCTAGTATGAGTATGGACGAACACGAAAACACTTGGTAAATAAGTACTCAAATACTTCATTATTAAGTTAACCTATCTTCTTTTAAAGGACTTATTGTGATCTACTCTCTTGTTTTATTTATAACAAAGATGTAAACACATGGGTAAAACCAAATAAAAGAGTTCACTATCTTGTTGATGTATCTCCTTTGAAGGACTTCACGTGATGGACTCTTTAGTATGAGTATGAACGAACAGAAAACTTGGTTGGTAAACAAGACTCAAAAGACTTCACTATTAAGTTAACCTATCGCCTTTAAGATCTTATTGTTACTCTTGTCTGAATTAGAACAAAAGATGAAACACTGGGTAAACCTAATAAAAAGAGTTCGATCGTCGAACGCCCATTGATTTCTTTGAAGGACTTCATGTGATGGGATCTCTACTTGAGTATGAACGAACACAAAACACTTGGTTGGTAAACAAGACTCATAGACTTCCCTATTAAGTTAAACGATGTTCATTTAAGGACTTCTTGTGATCTACTCTCTTGTCTAAGTTTGAACAAAGATGAAACACTTGGTATACCTAATCAAAAAGAGCTCACTATCACGCTCACTTCATCTACTTTGAATCCGACTTCACGCCATGGACTCTCTAGTATGAGTATGAACAACACGAAACACTTACGGTAAACAAGAGTCAAATACTTCACTATTAAGTTAACCGATATTCTTTTAAGGACTTATTGTGATCTACTCTCTTGTCCGAAAGTTGTAACAAAGATGAAACACTTGGTAACAGAATAAAAGAAAGCTCACTATCTTGTTCACTGATCTTCTTTGAAGGACTTCACGTGATGGACTCTTTAGTAATGAAGTAGGAACTAACAGAAAACACTTGGTTGGTAAACAAAACTATTAAGTTAACCAATCTTTCTTTAAAGACTTATTGTGATCTACTCTCTTGTCCGAAAGTTAGAACAAAGATAAAACACTTGTTAAAGTATTTGACTAAAAGAGTTCACTATCATGTTCAATTGATCTCCTTTCAAGCACTTCACGTGATGGACTTTTTATTATGAGTATAAACAAACACGGTAAAACACTTGGTTGGTAAACAAGACTCAAAGACTACACTATTAAGTTAACCGATCTCTTTAAGGAATCATTGTGACTCTACTCTCTCTTTGCCTCGAAAGTTAAATAAAATGAAACACTTGGGTAGAAACCGAATAAAAGAGTTCACTATCTGTTTCACCGATATCCTTTAAAGGACTTCACGTGATGGACTCTTTAGTATGAAGCATGAACCAATAGGAAACACTTTCGGCTGAAACAAGATTATATGTTAACCAATCTTCTTTTAAAGACTTATTGTGATCTCGCTCTCTTGTTTGAGTTAGAACAAAGATGAAATACTTGAGTAAACCGAATAAAAAGAGTTCACTATCACTTTCAATCGATCTCCATTGAAGGACTTCACGTGATGGACTCTTAGCAGGAGTATGAACGTAACAAGAAACACTTGGTTGGTAAACAAGACTCAAAGACTTCAACTATTAAGATCGCCTTTTAAGATCTTATCAGGATCTACTCTTGCTCGAGTTAGAACAAAGATGATTTACTTGGTAAACTAGGACAAAAGAGTTCACTATCACGCTCACCAAATTGGAGCTTCAAGGACTTCACATGATGGACTCTCTAGTATGAGTATGGACTCAAACACTAAACACTTGGTAAACAAGACTCAAATACTTCATTATTAAGTTAACCTATCTTCTTTAAAGGACTTATTGTGATCTACTCTCTTGTTTTATTTATAACAAAGATGAAACACATGGTAAACCAAATAAAAGAGTTCACTATCTTGTTGATGTATCTCCTTTGAAGGACTTCACGTGATGGACTCTTTAGTACGTAGTATGAACGAACAGAAACTTGGTTGGTAAACAAGACTCAAAGACTTCACTATTAAGTTAACTCTATCGCTCTTTTAAGATCTTATTGTTACTCTCTTCTTCCAATTCAAACAAAGATGAAACACTGGTAAATCGAATAAAAGAGTTCACCGCCACGCCTCACCGATTTTTTGAAGGACTTCAACGTGATGGATCTCTACTTTGAGATGAACGAACACAAAACACTTGGTTGGTAAACAAGACTCATAGACTTCCCTATTAAGTTAAACGATGTTCATTTAAGGACTTCTTGTGATCTACTCTCTTGTCTAAGTTTGAACAAAGATGAAACACTTGGTATACCGGAATAAAAGAGCTCACTATCACTGCTTCATCGATCTACTTTGAACGACTTCACGCCATGGACTCTCTAGTATGAGTATGAACAAACACGAAACACTTGGCAAACAAGAGTCAAATACTTCACTAGTAAGTTAACCGATATTCTTTAAGGACTTATTGTGATCTACTCTCTTGTCTCTGAAAGTTAACAAAGATGAAACACTTGGTAACCAGAATAAAAGAGTTCACTATCTTGCTTCACTTGATCTCCTTTGAAGGACTTCACGTTGATGGACTCTTTAGTACGAGCATGAACGAACAGGAAACACTCTGGTTGGTAAACAAAACTATTAAGTTAACATTAAATCTTCTTTTTAAAGACTTATGTGATCTACTCTCTTGTCTCGAAAGTTAGAACAAAGATAAAACACTTGTTAAACCAGGACTAAAAGAGTTCACTATCATGTTCATCGATCTCCTTGAAGCACTTCACGTGATGGACTTTTTATTATGAGTATAAAAACAAACACTAAACACTTGGTTGGTAAACAAGACTCAAAGACTACACTCATTAAGTTAACCGATCTTCTTTTAAGGAATCATTGTGGATCTACTCTCTTGTCCGAAAGTTAGAACAAAAATGAAACACTGCAAAAACCGAAAAAAGAGTTCATCATCTTGTTCATCATATCCTTTAAAGGACTTCACGTGATGGACTCTTTAGTATGAGTATGAACGTAATAGGAAACACTTGGTTGGTAAACAAGATTATTAAGTTAACCAATCTTCTTTTTTAAAGACTTATTGTGATCTCAGCTTCTCTTGTTTGAAAAGTTAGAACAAAGATGAAATACTTGGTAAACCGAATAAAAAGAGTTCACTATCACTTTCACATCGATCTCCATTGAAGGACTTCACGCGGATGGACTCTCTTAGTAGGAGTATGAACGAACAAGAAACACTTGGTTGGTAAACAAGACTCAAAGACTTCACTATTAAGATCGCTTTTTTAAGATCTTATTCAGGATCTACTCTCTTGTTTGAAAGTTAGAACAAAGATGATTTACTTGGTAAACTAGACAAAAAGAGTTCACTATCATGCTCACCAAATTCGCTTCAAGGACTTCACATGATGGACTCTCTAGTATGAGTATGGACTAACACTAAAACACTTGGTAAATAAGACTCAAAATACTTCATTATTAAGTTAACTCATCTTCTTTAAAGGACTTATCATGATCTACTCTCTTGTTTTATTTATAACAAAGATGAAACACATGGTAAACCAAATAAAAGAGTTCACTATCTTGTTGATGTATCTCCTTTTCAAGGACTTCACGCGGATGGACTCTTTAGTATGAGTATGAACGAACAGAAACTTGGTTGGTAAACAAGACTCAAAGACTTCACTCATTAAGTTAACCTATCGCCTTTAAGATCTTATCATACTTCTCTTTGTTCAATTTAGAACAAAGATTAAACACCTGGTAAATCCAATAAAGAGTTCATCGCCACGCTCAATCGATTTGAAGGACTTCACGTGACGTGGATCTCTACTTTGAGTATGAACGAACACAAAACACTTTGGTTGGTAAACAAGACTCATAGACTTCCCTATTAAGTTAAACGATGTTCATTTAAGGACTTCTGCGATCTACTCTCTTGTCTAAGTTTGAACAAAGATGAAACACTCGTATACCTGAATAAAAGAGCTCTACCATCAATGCTCAATCGATCTACTTTGAACGACTTCACGCCATGGACTCTCTAGTATGAGTATGAACAACACGTAAACACTTGGTAAAACAAGAGTCAAATACTTCACCATTAAGTTAACCGACATATTCTTTAAGGACTTATCAGGATCTACTCTCTTCTCCGAGTTAGAACAAAGATGAAACACTTGGTAACCTAATAAAAGAGTTCTACTATCTTGTTCAACGATCTTCTTTGAAGGACTTCACGTGATGGACTCTTTAGTATGAGTATGAACGAACAGAAACACTTCGTTGGTAAACAAGACTATTAAGTTAACCAATCTTCTTTTAAAGACTTATCATGTGATCTACTCTTTGTCCTGAAAGTTAGAACAAAGATGAAACACTTGTTAAGCCTGACTAAAAGAGTTCACTATCACGCCTCACTCCATCTCCTTTGAAGCACTTCACGTGATGGACTTTTATTATGAGTATAAACTAAACACTAAAACACTTGGTTGGTAAACAAGACTCAAAGACTTCACTATTAAGTTAACCGATCTTCTTTTTAAGGAATCATTGTGATCTACTCTATTGTCCGAAAGCTGTAACAAAAATGAAACACTTGGTAAACCGAATAAAAGAGTTCACTATCTTGTTCACCGATCTCCTTTGAAGGACTTCATGATGACGGACTTTAGTAGTATGAACGATCAGAAACACTTGCAAACAAGTGTTCATTATCACTTTCATCGATCTCCTTCTGGAAAGGACTTCACGTGATGGATTCTTTAGTAGGAGTATGAACGTAACATGAAACACTTGGTTGGTAAACAAGACTCAAAGACTTCTATTAAGTTAACCGATCGCTTTTAAGATCTTATCAGGATCTACTCTCTTGTTTCGAAGTTAGAACAAAGATGAAACACTTAGTAAACCGGACTCAAAAGAATTAAGTATCACGCTCACTAATGTCGCTGGAAGCGACTTCACGCCATGGGACTCTCTAAGATGAGTATGAACAACACTTAAACACTGGTAAAAACAAGAGTCAAATACTTCACTATTAAGTTAACCGATATCTCTTTAAGGACTTATTGTGATCTAGTCTCTTGTCTGAGTTAGAACAAAGATGAAACACTTGGGTAACCTGAATAAAAGAGTACACTATCTTGTTCATCGATCTCCTTTGAAGGACTTCAGACGTGATGGACTCTTTAGTATGAGTATGAACGAACAGAAACACTTGGTTGGTAAACAAGATTATTAAGTTAACCAATCTTCTTTTAAAGACTTATTGCAGGATCTACTCTCTTGCTTTTTTAGTTAGAACAAAGATGAAATACTTGGTAAACCGAATAAAAGAGTTCACTATTGTAACACCCTCAAAATAGTTCAATTAATTATTTAGTTGAGTTATTTAAGGTTTACTAACTTTTTAATTAAGCTAAGTATTAATTAGAGTTTATTTCATTGTGGATGCTGTTGAAATTGAGAAGGTGAAGGTGAGAGGCCCATGAGCCAACCAGGCCCATGAGCCATTGGGGCTTCCAAGGACTTGCATTAAAGGAGAGTGGTCAAGGAAAGGAAGCATGTTTCACCAAAGAGAATCTAAGAAAAGTCAAAGTGAAGTAAGAGAGAGAAGTTGGTAGGTGAGATCGGGCTTTTCTGTGAGAGAAGCGGAGAGCATTTGGCGTGGAAAGTTAAGCTCAAAAGCTCAACGAGACGCGTACATTGCGAAAGTGCAAGTTAAATCGGAGGAATCTCGGAAGAGAGGGTCGCTTATCAACCCGATCGGGCGTTGCAGGCCTCTCTCACGTATAATTTCGTAGTACGATGAGTGTTATGTGAGTAGTAGCAGAGCTGTGGCTGTTTTCCCGAATCGCGGTTGCATGTGCTTTGTGTGTTTTCCTCGATGTTTTGCTTAACGCCTATGTTTAGCTCGCTTCAAAGTGGAGCTTGTGTTGAGACGATGAGTGTGATGGTCATGAGAGCACTAAGGAGCGAAATGGGAAGCCGAGGAAACTCTCACCCCTGAGCTGCTGCGTGTGCGAGAGACGCGAGAGTGTAAGCAGTTCTTCTGGATGGAGAACGCTAGACTACCGAGGTAGGTTGGTCGAGATGAGTGTTCATAACAAAGAGAACGCGTCCGGGCGGAAGGTAGTGTTGACTTTGGGGCAGTAGAGGTGCATCTACCTACCACTAGTGTAACTAAACTTAAGTGATGATCGTAAGTCAAAACGTAAGTAATGAGGCATACGCTTTTCGAGATGAGTGATAGAGCACCGCTACTAAGTGTGCGAGAGTACATAAGACTAGGTATAAGGATCTGGTTTGTGCTGCCGAGGTGTGCAGGCAGGGGCCGAGATGCTTAGGCCGAGGTGTGAAGTACTTTAGGCTTAGTCGCACAAAGGCCGCTGATAACGCAGGCTGTAGTAACCGAGGTGTTACGACCGAGACGTGCAGAGTATATCATACCTAGGTGCACTCGACGAGGTGAGATGTACGTCAGCAGGAAGTGGAGTGACTAGGAGTGAAGCAGAGTGTAGGCATGCCGAGGTGCCAAGTGTGCTGAGGTGCCGAGGTGCCGAGGTGCTATAGGTGCCGAGGTGTGGTTTTAACGCTAGCAGCGCAGGTTATGCCGGGCGCGACCGTGAGGTGTCGCTTTGGAGTGCCGAAAAGTGCGTGGAGGGGCAAATGGTGTAGTCATTTTAGTCCCCAATCGATGTTTTAGTCCTGGTGGACATGGTAGCCTGCGTATGACCGATCGGGTCTACCATCAGGCGCCGAGGTGGATGGCGAGCCGAGGCGACAAATTTTAGCGCCCGCGTGGGGCCGATGTAGTAGACGTCTACTAGCCCTGTAAAGTGATATATATGCGTGTTTGGCCCTATGGCATATGTGGTAGAGGAGTATTACATGATGAAGTCCCCGTAGGCATTAAATAAACGAAATGGTGAATGCAGAGGACTTCTGGGTCCTATGGAGAAAGCAGAGGACTCTAGGTCCTATTTATGAATAAAAGGTCGCTGGCCTAATCGGTGAGTTATCCGGAATTATGTTATGATTTAATTCGAATATCGTGTATGTTGTGGGTGATATGCATTGTTCATGGCGTACGCATAAATCATAAGCATAAGGTGATAAAGCAGAGGACTTCGGTCCTGTTGGTGATAGCAGAGGACTTCGGTCCTAAGGTGATAGCAAGACTTCGGCCTTAATGGATCCATCATGCATATGCCCTTGAGTTCGGGTCCGTGATCATGCATATAACTCATGCAATCGAATAAATTGTTATTTCAGTGTCGTGCCGGAGGTGTTTATATGTGTTTGCTTTAGCATAATGCTTGTCATAAACCTTATTATATGTGTTTAGAGACTCACCCTACCGCTTTTATGTTGCTCTCATGTGGCAAACTTGCAGGTGCATCCCCGAGCAGTAGGTATCTCGCTCTCACCAAAGGTCATCAAGGCTGGCCATTTTGCTCGCAGTGTAACACCTGGGGGCCGTAGTAAGTGTGCTGGGTCTCAGATGTAGGTTATTTTGTGTTGTAAACCCATGTCTTTGGAACTTGTATTATTTTGACTAAGTTGTAACTAATATCTTGTTACTTGATGAGCTCCTGCCTTTCTAGTGCCGAGGTGATGTATGTGCATTACACTACCATCCTGCTTTAGTCTATACAAATGTTTTATTGTTTTGCTGGTTAAGTCTATGTAGGAAAATGTAGCACTCCTTGAGTGGTTTTTGGAAAACTCGATTTAATTGGCTGTATTAGAAGTAAGTGGGCGGGGTGTTAACAAGGGTATCGTGAGCAAAGTCCTGGCTCTGTCCGACCAAGTGTCGAGTCTGGAAGTTCCCAAAATTTTCGAAGTTTTATGGCTCGTTTCAAGTAGATTTGTTTATGTGTTTAGTTGTAATGGCCGGGAAGAGCGGGAGTACGAGGCATGATGTCATCATCGCCGCTGAAGCGATGGCCGTTAATAGGAATCAAATTTCAAAGTACTCGAGGATGCCGGAGCGAGGAGGTTGGCTACACGCTTCGTAGGGAGAATCCTCCTACTTTCAAAGTGGGAGGTATGATCCACGACGTGAAAGCCATGGCTCTGTTAAAGGAAATAGAAAGGATCTTTCGAGTGACGGTGGAGTGTTCGATCGCACAGTAAAGGTGAGATTTGGTACTCACATGTCGCCGATGAGGCAGATGATCGGTGGCTTGAAAAATCTTCAAAGGTTGAGATTACAAGGAGAAATCACCTCGATATTTTCAAGAGGGAGTTCCCCGATGAAGTACATTATCCGAGGATGCCGGGCGGAAAGAAAGAAATGGAATTCTTAGAGTCAAGCAGGGGAATAAGTCGCAGTCGAGCACGCGCCAAGTTCACCGAAGTCCGTGAAGTTCTACCTCATTACACCGGAGCTAATGGCCGAAGTTCTCCAAGTGTATTAAGTTTGAGAATAGCTTGGCTTTAAGGCCCTACATCAAGCAGCTATCGTGGCATCGCAGAGCAGTGGTGTTTGCTCACCGTGGTGAATAGCCGCAGACCTTCGAGGAAGACAAGGTGGTCGCGATCACCACCCATAAAGCCGAAGCGGAGAAGCGTAATTTCAAGATCGTATGCTGCTCACGGTGGTTCCGTGGAAAGCGGTAAAGGAAAGTGGAAAGTCGGGTCAGCCAAGGCGCCATGGGGGATATGCTCCTCCGAGTATAGCGGTGTTTCAAATGTGGAAAACCCGTCACAAAAGCTTTGACCGCTTCTGGCTAAGTTGTTTTAAAAGGGTGCGAAGCGCCACAAGGCCTCGCATCGTGAGAGAAGGGATATAGCTTACTACAACCGCGGGGGAGGGCGTAGGCATATTAGTTCAAGGTGCGTGTCCTAAGCAGCGAAGTAAAAGAATGTTATGGTGCGTGTTCGCGCTTAGCCGGGTCCGAGAGGTGGTGAAATGAACGGTGATAAAAGCGTAACGGTTTTATAAATGGAATTCTTTGATCGCAATCGTGGTAATAATCGCGGACACTCTGTCACGATGACTCTTTTATTTCTCGCATCAGGTGCTAAAAGATTGGATTTAGTTTTGTCTACTACGGTGAGGGAGATGGCTATTGGCAATTCCTACAGCGGGGCCGTTGACTACTCTCTCGCTTGTTCAAGTGTCCTCTCTAGCCTTTTGGTAGAGACTTCGTGAAAGTTAATTTAACTGGCTCGCCTTTGGAAGCGGATGGACGCTATCCTCGGTATGGATCAAGTTAGTGGCTAACCGAAGTTCATATCAATTGGCGCTTAGTAGGTCACTAAGTTTCCTTTCTTCCGAGGTGGAAGAATTGCTCGACAAGTTCACGAAAGAAATTGCCACGCGAAATTAAGGAAGGGGTCGCGCGAACATGCTTGGGAGTTGCGGATTTATGTCTCAAGAGAGCTGAGCTAAAATTGGGCGGCGCAGAGGTGCGAGAGTTTGCGTATGTTTCCAGACGAGGATTCCCCAGGTTCCGTACTGTAAAAGAGAGGTCGAAGTTCAACATTGAGTTAGTAATTGTGAACTAGGCCGGTCTATGGCACTCCATAGATGTCTCATGACTGAAAGCCACGAAGCTGAAGAAGCAATGGAAAGGTCGGAGAAGAGGTTCAGGTACAAGTGTGTCGCCTTGGGGCGCACTCGTATTATTGGTGAAAAAGAAGATGGGCATGAGATTATGGCGTGGATTACGTACATTGAACAAGGTAAATAATTAAGAACAAGTACCACTCCCAAGGATCGATGACTGATGGACTAACCGTGGGTGCGCACAGTATTTTCAAAGATTGACTCCGAGGTCGTGGTACTAATGATCAAGGTGAAGGACGAGGACATTCCTAAGACAGCATTTAGAACTCTGTAGATGTGTAATTACGCAGTATTCAAAGGGATGCCATTTGGTGTTACTTAATGCTCCTCGGGTATTCCACGGAGTATATGAATCGTGATTCTTCATGCGAATATTTGACCCGGCTTTGTGGTAGTGTTCATTGACTATTTTAGTCTACTCTAAGTCGTAAGAGGAGCACGCTGGAGCATCCGAGATTGGTATTGTAGGCATTGAAGGATGTTAAGACGTACGCCAAGTTGTCCATGGTGAATTTGGTCGAGGCGCGAATCTCCCAGTCATGTGATCTCCGAAGTGGAAGTATAGCAATGATCCTTCCAAAGTAAAATATGTTGCAAATGTAAAGCGCCTGCTTCGCCACCGAGGTGAGAAGTTTCTGGTTTAAATTCGGTATTACGTATGTCTAATATGGGTTTTCCAAGTCAGCAAGCTATTCAGAATAATCCAAATAATTTAATTAAGAAATTGATTAAATTGTTTCTGTTGTTGCACTATTTTTAATTATATTAAATTATAATATGGTGTTTATAATTTAGCATTTTATTTTAATAGAAGGGAGTGGTATCGTAAAATACTCAGAGTCGATGTTTGGGCCCAGAGCCCAAGCCCAATGACTTAGCTCTATTGTGCACTCCGCACTATTTGCCAAAAGAAAGAAAGAACGTAAAGTGAGAAGAGAAAGGAGAAGAGGAGGACGGCGCAATAGAGGAGAAGAAGGAAATTGATCGCATTCAAGCAAGAGGTTATAGAGCTCCATTGTTGCCGAGGTTTTGTACGCGACTTGGTGAGAAGCATTTTCTACTAAGCATTTAAGGTGTGAGTTCTACTTATAATGTAGGGTATAATAGGTCGATGTAAGTCATAGAGTCCTAATTTGATGATGTTGATTGTTAATCGAATGGTTGTTGGATTGAATTTGGATAATTTTACATAAAATCGATTGGGGCTTTAATTTAGGTTTTGAAGTTCTTGACTTTCGCTTTGATTGATGATCGTGCTAACTTGTGAAATTGGGAGTGTTAGCATGATCATAACGTGTTTTAAGATTGTTGTTGGAGGAATGGGTTTGAGAGAAATCGCTGGAAAATCGCTGTAGCGACTTAGACACTCGGGCGCCACAAAAAGAGGAAATGGCGCCCGTAATCAGAAGCAGTGGGGTTTTGGTGACGTGGTTGTTGCGGCAGGCGCCAATTTCTAGAGAAATGGCACTGTGTCACCGTAGCAAAGGATCGTAGTGCCGCCGTCAGGCGCCTAAGTCACATTGCACCGCCGCCGCAACGTTTTTTAGCACCGTGGAGGTGTTTTGCCGTCTGGCGCCACGTGGTATTTTGGGCCCGGGAGTGAAACTTGCATTGAGTACATTTTCGCGTTAAATTTTGTATTCACTCGCCCAAATTCAATTTTAAGTGTTTTGGCTCGAGCGTTTTCAAGTCAGCAGTTATTTTGAAAATGTCCTTGCCGGGAAGGTTGCGGTGTGTAAATGGGGTGGGCTGAGTGGGAAACTCACATTTCATCATTTTACTGTGCCAACTGTATTCACATGCCTAAATTCACTTTATAAGTTTGCTCGCTTTGGTTCTCGTTACAGGTTGCTTTTAAAATGCCCTGCTGGGTGCCTGTGTAAATGGGGTGGTCTGGGTGAACTTATTTTTCTCAGTATATTTCACTGTGCCATATTTTGTATTTACCTGCCCAAAACATTTTTTAAACATTTTGCTCGTGGTTTTTACTGATGCTGTGGCTGTCGGGGCCATGGGCGCTAAATTGTGTCGCTCTGTGGCGCCTAGTCTCGTGCCTGTGGTTCTAGATCGTGGTTCAATCGTGGTCTGAGTTTGTGTCTAGGTCTGTGTTGCCCAGGGGCGCAGATTGGCAGAAAGTGGCGCCAAAGGGTCGTGGCGCTGTGGGGCGCTAAAAGCAAGCCGCGCCGAGGCCGCAAGTGCACCAGGGGCGCCAGAATGTGGTAATGGCGCTAGTGCCGCGTGGCGTCTAAGAGTGTGCTGCTTGGTCCCGGTGTGACAGCTTGGTCTCAGATGATGGTTTTGGTCCTAAATGGTGAGCTAGGGTCTCAAAGGAGGCTGAGTCTCTGGGATGAGAGCAACACAACTGAACGAAGTACAAC
>JAJHUT010000019.1:0-125813 GCA_020916435.1 Oxytropis ochrocephala
TTACGTATTGCTGGACAATTCTTTTTCTGTTCAAGATTTTGTCAACATAAAAGTCGTGATAACCTGGCATTTGGATTTTCTCTGATCAACTTTTCTAAAAGAAATTAATCTTTTTACATAAATCAAGATATTCTTGATTCGGTTCAAATGTCTAGCTTTGAGAGAATCGACTTCAGTTATCAATATATGTAAAGCAAATGCGTTGTTTCCTATTTCTAAAAGCTAGGTCTGGCATACCTCAGACAAATTCTGTTCAATACACTTGTCTCGGCTTTCCTATTCAAATGATCATTAATATAAATATATTATCACTTTTAAGAAAAAATATTGTTTTTCTTTGTTAAGAAGAATATCCCTAACCTCATTAAGCATCCTTGTATGAGGATCATTTGTGTAATAATTTATTCACAACTGTGTAATACCATTTATCAATATTTCAATAGGCATAATCTTATGTAGAAAAGGAGTGCCTAAGATAATTCTAAGATAAATTTAACTAAAATAAATGAGTTGGAAAACAAATATTTTAAGGTAAATATAAGCATTTGAAAGTTTATAATTAACTTGCAATTTATCTCTCCAAAGATTGTGAATGGAAAATATTTGTAGGGATAACTCTCATAATTAATAGCTCTCACTATCTAAGTGAGTGCTATCTCATTTTCTAAAATAAATTTTTAACAACTAAATTTCACAAAACTATTTTGTGAAGTTACTGCCTTAATATAGACAAATAACTGCCAATAGAATGGGCGCCTATTTTTTGTTTAAGACTTTACCTGGTATGTTATCTTTCGTTGATTGAATTTCAGAGAAGATATTCTTTGGAATAATATATCATTATTCTTTATCCGATAATTTCATTTTAAGAGATTTATTTCTTCTAACAGAACCTGTTTCTTTAATATTAGATTTCTTGGAATCTATAAAACCTCAACTGATAAGGAGCCTCTATAATTAGACTTTCTTTAAACTATATTCTGGCGCAGTGTTAACTTCCGTTTCAGTTACGTATTGCTATTGCCATCGCTATGGCTTCAAAACTTTAAGCTTCCACTGCTTCTCTCATAGGAACATTTAATCCATTCATTTCCAACATTTCAATAATTCAATTCATTACTAATCACAATCATTATTGTTAGTGGAAGATGATTCAGAATGAGGCATTGTCACAATTTTGATGCTCACTTGAAGGATCAAACTCTTTGCTCCGATTCAATTAATTAATAAAACTTTTTCTAATCGAGCCCTTAATCGATCATCTTCAATCTCATTTAAGGCTTTTTAGTCCAACATTGTTGGCACGCTATTTTGCCACACTTATGGCATAGTTGTGTCCACCCATTCTTTTTCGAAGGCTTATTCTTTGGTTTTTCTGAAAATTTTCTTTTAAACTTCTTTTTTCTAGAACTTTGTAAAAAATTTTTGTTTTATTATCAAGGGTTTTCCTTCTATTTTAATTTCTCTTGCCTTCTTATGCTTCTTCTAAATCAAAGGCAAATTGTTCATGACCTGTCTGGTGTTTTTTCTCAACTTTGGTTTTTTTCAACCCATTTAACTTTATGTCATTACATAGAGTCAAACCTACACAGCAACTAATAACATATGTTAGGACCAAATATTTCAAGATCATTCTTATTCCAAAGATTGTCTAAATTTTCTAAAAAAGAAATAAGGAAGACCATCAAATAAATTTTGCTTTCTTCCAATGGAATTGGGATCTTTTAATTGAAAAACCCTAGATAAGCAAAATATCCTTATACCCATCTAACAAGTTAAAGATGGACATCTTTAAATTTCCTTAAAGAATATTTTTTTCTCCATCTAGTTCCACGCAAAATGTTTTAGTATGGATAAACAGAGGTATAAACCGTGATCCTCTTCCCCCAAAGATTAACACAGTATTATTGAACCGGGATTCTAACTTAACTTTCTATGATCAATAATTTCTTTTTCTCGAGCCAGAAGACAATGATCACCAACCCCAATGACCAACAAATCCAAAGAGCTATGAAAGCGCTTATCATTTATCGGAATTTATGTCGCTATCGTGATAGAATACATAACCAACTGGCGATGATTTGCTTATCATTTGGTTTCATCAATATTCATTATAAATGAAGTTTACCGTAATAGAATTATATGGTTCTTGTTCTCAAAATAAACTGAGGAAGGCCCTTATAATAATATTTTCTATGGCCTTAGAGGTAAATAGATTAATATCATCTTGGTTAGCAAAGCATATTTGTCAAATCATCATTATTTATATCCTCGTTGACAATCAAGAACTCCCTAATTGCCGGGGGCTCGGTATAAACACTTAAAGTTACGTATTGCTAAATTCTATAATCGTTCTCGCAAAATATGAATAAATTCGTAAGTATTATCTTCTCCATTTTGAAACCTTATTGGCAAAGGAGTTGTACTATAGGAGTCTCAAGTAATCATTGCAAAGCTTTAGACTCATATGAGCCTGACTGTATCCATCTTCATGAAAAATTTATGAAAATTGCTTTTCAACTATTTCTTTTAAAGATAATAAGTCTTTTTCAAGAGAAATAAAATTATTCACTCAAACAATTTAGGAAAATATTTGTATAATTCCCCGAGCTTTTTAACAAAGAATTTAATTCTCTAATAGTAACTTGATTGCTTTCAATCTTATAAATCGATAAAAGTGCATCGCTTTCTAAGTATTTCGACTCAAATAGGTCAGTTCTTGCAGGAAAATACTATTAATTTTTTCCTTTCATAGTTTCAATTCCTTTAATTAAGAAACTAAGATTCATTATCAACCCCATTTTTTTATTTATTAGTAAAATAATTTAACAAACCATTAGTAAAATACTTTAACAAATCGATCGCATTCGACCAATGGAAGTTGCTGGTAGCTGTTTGTTGCTTCGGGCCTGGCGGGCCTGGCCGCCGGTGGCAGGCTGAAGTGACCTGGCCTGCTTCACGGCTGGCACCTCGGGTGGTACCGTGCCACGCTGCACGATCTCAGCCGACGAGGTCACGCTGCATAATGACAAGGTTAGGCAACGTGACTGATGCCATATGCGAATGGCGTATATATACAGCGATGTCCGACCGCCATGGAATTTCACCATGACTGGCGAATTTCCGCGCTTCCGCGGTCGTTGGCCGATCGCGACGCGGTACAGTCCAGCAGTCGCACCACTAAGCCGGGCGCCTTCTCGTGATTTCGGCTAATACACCCGTGAACAGCCGCTTCTCAAGCCTAGGTCGCCAAGAGCGCCGACGCTTTGAATCGATGCCCTCGTGAGCGAAGTTCTCGGCGAAACGCGATGCCGCCGCTCGCTTTTTTTCTACGAAGCTGCTGTCGCATCGGCCACAACCATCGACCGTCATGACCGCTATTTCCGCTGGTCTTTCCCGACATTTAAGACGCGACGCTTGGCGTTTCGAGGTCAGTTCTGCGACACATCTATCGCGAGTAGCGTGAAACGCCTGCGACGCTTCTCGCGTTTCCACGCCTTTCGCGCCGCAGCGGGCCTTCACTATAAATACCCCTTCCGCATTTCCAGTTCATATCTCACACTTTCCCCGATTCCGCTACCGCCAAATGGATCGACTATACCGACCACACCGATCTCATTGCTTTTGACTCCGCGACCGGTCTTCAACATTCGCTTTAAGGTACGAACGATCGATCGCTCCTTTTACTCTTTAAACTTGAGTTTTTTCTTTAAAGTATTTCTCGTGGTTTTTCCACGCCTCGTGATAGGTGAAATGTCGTCGAGTGGACGGCCGCGTACCGCTTCTCTCACGTAGCGCTGCTTCTGGCCGACCGACTGATCCCTTTATCACAGCCAGGTGTTCGTACACTACGAAAGCTAATCGGTCAGATTCTCGAAAACCGCCTCTGCCTCTTTCGCCAGCATACATACTGCCGTCGAAGGCCGCGAAACTAATTCCCAAGAAAGTGAGTCTAAGCCGCCTTCATGGCTACAAATGTGTTCTCTAACTCTTCAAGCCGCTCTTCGCGGACTTTTTCGAAGACGAGCTCGGAACTCTCATTCCTCCTGGCTTCTGGATCGGCCAGCCCCAAGAGCCCCGGGATTCCGTGATTCCGCCTATTCGCCGAGCGCCGAGCAACTCTCCACCGCTCGGACGCCGTAGATCCCGAGTGCAGGAGTAAGAAGACGCCGATGTGATTACATGGCTGGGACGGCGATGCAGGCGCAGAGTGCCGCCTGCCGGCCGTGACGAGAGACGCATGGAGGCCGAAGGGCCAGCCGAAGACGCCCCAGCAGAAGCAGGGCTCACCGGTCAACATTTCGCGCTCGGCGCTGAACATCGCGCGGTCGCGACGGGCGGTTCGGCCGAGGTACAAGCCGATGTAGCCGCAGAGCGACCGATGGCGTCTCATATGTGCTTCGTGTTTGACTTCTTCGCTTCCAACAGAGCATTCTCAATGGGCTCGGCCACGCATGCATCGCTCGATTCACGCGAAATGCCTTCTCAAGCACTCGCCACCGGCCGAGGATAAGTTATGCACGGGCGAGTACGTAAGATATCGCGACTTACTACTCTTCCAACTTCAAGTTCACGAAGTACTTCCATTGCGTGTTCCAGGTAAGTTGAAGATTACCCTCCTTTCACCGACTCCAGCCACGACGCCTGCTACCATATCGGGTCGCCTCTTCATTATTTTCATCCAAACGCATGGGCGCGAAGACCTCGAGGTGCCGACTCAGCCTGGCTCGGGTCACGGTGATCGGCGATGCTTTTCTTGCTATCTTCGAAATGAAGCCGCCTGGGTGGAGAAGGGGCCATCACGGAAAGGTGATAGTCTCCTTCAAGCACGCGTACACCCATCACCCATTTTTCAAAGCGAGCCCAAGAGTCGTTAAAGCGCCGCTGAAAGCCGCGACTTTGATCGCTCCAATCAAGAAATGGCAAGTGCCGCCATGGTGTTCACCGGCCGACGATGTCTTCGGTCCTCTTACTTCCCTATCATGTGGAATGCAGGCTCATTTCTCGTGAGCCGCGAGATTATATCTATACAGCCGAAAAGATCTCGGGAGAGCTCTAATTTGGTACTCTCGAGACGCACTAAGTCGTGCATGGGCGGTACGATGCTGCCCCCAGCATGGCATACCATACTCGCGCCGTTACGGCGTTGCGAATCGATGCCGAGATTGGTTCGTTCTTTGAACTTTTTCGCCCTTATATTCTCATGCTGTCACGATTCTTCTTTTTTTTTTTTTCTTCCAACTCACGACTCGCTATTTCAAGCAGCGAGTGGCGACGGGCCAAGAAAAGTCGACCGGCCGCCTGCCCTCAAGCCTCGGCGAGGCTGGGTGGACCTCACGACGCTTTCTCGCCTGGTAATCCCCAACTTTCCTCCGTAGTCCACGTCCCCTTTCACACCCCTACGGCCGCGGAGTTGTTCGGCCAAGCCGGCCAGGCTCCTGGCCGCTTCTCAAAGGCCGATCGCTTCACCGGAGCCGCTGCTGCGCTCGACGCCGTCCTCGCCTCCGCAACGAGGAGTGGTCTCATCATCCACCAAAGCTTGAGCGCGCCCATTCGGAGAGTACCGGCGAGTTCTTACGGCGTCCATGGCGCTCTCGCGCTTTCCATTGGTCGAGTCATAAAGTCACGGCGTTTAGGCCAGCGCCGAATCTGACCGTGGTAATTTTACTTTTCTTAGTCTTGTAATTTATCTTACCTTTGTTCGACCGACTAACCAACCTTCAATTCACAATTCGCGAGGAAGTGCAAGGCTTTAGTCGAGGTAGCAGTTAGGAATACGACATGCCTTCTCCAATGGCGAGGCGAGTTCTCAAATCCGGGAGCACGATGGCCGCCCAGTATCAAAGGAACGAGAGCTTGCCGCTGTGTGAACACTCGAAAATCGTACCTAGATCCGCTGAGAAGGAGAAAAGCCCGGTTGCCGAGGCCGTAAATGCCGAGGCCGCAGCGGCGATTCGAGTGCAGGCGCCTGCCGTTCGCGCAAATGAGCAATTTTACAACGCCCAGGCCAGCGCGGTGTAAGCGAATACCGACCTTGATCAATTTCTGGAGTGACAAGATGATCAAGCCCACGCACTATCTCCGAAAATAACAAGATCATGTTGCCTGCGAATATGAACCAGGCAACGCTTATCGTCGCCCGCCCGTTATTCTTTGCTCGCCAGCTGCAGCGTTGTAATTTTGTAACTTGGCTTTCGGGCCGATACAATATTTCGCCTTCTCGTGCGGCTTTTATTCGGGCGCGCAAGGCGGCCCTATTTGTAATGACAATCTTTATTTGCTTTCATTTATGCCCGTGAATTTACGTTGCAATTTAGCGTACTTGCATTTATTCGCCTTGTTCATTTTGAACTTGTACGCTCGGCATTGCCGCTTTCGTGCCACTCGATGGCGCTCGTTGTTGGTCGCTTTTTCACAATGCTGGGCGGTGGGGACCGATTCGATGTCGCTTATGGACCAGATCAAGCTGACGATCTAAGGTTTGCTCATGTTTTAACCACTCGGGCCATTTCGATGGCTTTCGGTTGGGACCGCTTTCGACGGCCGCTCGACTTTAGATCGCTTTCGACGATCTAAGGCTGTGTCGCCATTTCGATGGCAGCGTCACGATCATTTCGATGATCTTCTCGATTAGACCGCCGGGAGTCTACTCGCTTAATGGTCCTTCGACCGCCGCCATTTCCATTCGATGGCGCCTCGATCGGGGACCATTTAGATGGTCGCTTTGTCCTCAGATCAGCTCAGGCGATCCGCTTATGTTCGACCAAGTTGATAATCTTCGATCGCTTCCTTCGCCATGCGCGCTTGAAGCTTAACGCGATATACATTCTCTGGCGAGAAAGTAAAGAACACCATGCTTTAAAGTCGTCGCCTGCGTAAGAAAAACCCGCTGGGAAAGAGCTTACCGCTCGCATTCTAGCTCATTATTCATTACACTGAAATTGTTCATTACATTCAAACGCGCGGCACCCAAAGATCCGTGACGGCGGCATTGACTTGGTGGCCATCACCGCTAGTGCTTCGAACATTTGGGCCAAAGTCTACCCTACCGCAAATTTGTGCTGCAGTCAGTCGTGGCCATTCGCTTCGCAAGCTCAAGGTCGGCGCCCGGGATAACCACAGTGGGTCGCTTCTGTCAGAATTTCATCTTCAGGTGTCTTTGCTGATGCCACAAATTTTCGCCATCTGGCTCCGCCTTACAGTCGGCCTACGATGATGCACCGATAGCATGATTTGAGGGGGAGTACGACCAGGAACGTCGCATGACCGCCCCCTGCATAAGGTGCTATCTCCAGCCATTGGCTCACCAAATGTGACCATGAGTTCGATCGTTCTGACCGGGTAGGTGACCATTTCAGGTGAAGCCCGCGTTAAGGGTGCTGGCTCGCCGACCTGGAATTATCTACGCCTCCGATCAACTCTTGATCTTGTCAATTAATCCTTCAAACATGATGTTCGGCCAGCTACTCCCGGGTCGCATACGTGATTCTTTGAACGTCGTATTAGATACATGACCGCCTGACGATTACCTAACATAATTGTTCGCCCGCCATCGTGGCAGTCGCCGTACTCCAAATGAGATGGGGTACTCCATTCGAGACCAGGATTGGGGCTATTGATGTTGAACCGACCATTGGAGCTCATCCTACTTCTTTTTCGTGGCTTTCTTTGATTCTCGGTACGCTGGCCCCGCGGTTGCCACTGTGGATGACCATAGCTGCTCGCTCGCGACCCTGCGGGATCCTTGGGGCTCTCGATCTTCGCACTCGGTGCTTTCTTGGACGCTTGAAACAACTGTAGCGTCTTCCTCTGTCAGATCTTTGCACGCTCTCTCTCGAGGTCGGTCGCCTTCTCGGCCCGCCACGTACTTTCCCAACTTTCCTTCTCGAACGAGCTACTTCAATATCATCTTCGGCGGCCACCTGATCGTTAGTATCATGACCACTCGCTTTTTTGTGGTAACCCGCAGTATCTTTTAGCGCCTGGTCGTGCCGTTCTTCTTTGAAACACAAGTGGATCTGGCCAACTTTGCTCTACAAATTCATTGTTTGTAGTACATTTATAGAGACGTGCAATAAGAGGCGCTTAGCCGAGTGCGCATGATCAACGCTCATCTCGAGAAGTCGGACCGATTGTCGCGGCGACCTTCATGCCTCTTCTCGCCGCTTTATCGCTTTCTCTCTTTGGGCGCGCGACGGGCGGCCTTTCGCGACCCAAAGTCTCTTCATATGCCATATGGACGCCTTGCTCAAATCGAGAAATAGCCGAGATCTTCGTAATGGTTCAGTAGAATTCTTCACGTAACCTGGTCCATTAATACCACGCTCGTGATATTTCAACTTGTCCTTATCCGACAAGTCACGCAATGCACTTGGCCAAGTGTTAAACTCGATATACATCGCTCAACGCCTACCATTCTCACGCCCGAACGACTCGAGTCCAAGTATTCCTCAGACTATCGGTATTGGCACCGGGCGTGGCGGCAAGTGAGACAAGAAGATTCGACTGTGTCGTCCCACGGAGGAGATGGAATTGGGTGCGTAGAGACTCCCACCATTCCAATGCTCGGCCGCCCGTAGATAGGAAAAAGCTCGCACTCATGGTGGCCCCCACCCCTATAAAGCAGCGTAGCAGTAATTGTCAAGTAACTGGAAGTGCTTATCTCCGGATCCTCGCCGTCAAACTTGTTGAGATTGGCGCTTGCATGAGATCTCTAGGAATCTTATAACGCCCGATCTCCCAGACCAGCCATATTCATTCCGACGCCGCTCGACCCACGCAAAGCGGTTGCATTCTGAGGCATGCCTCGCCGTTCCGACATTCCATAGAATCCTTCAGACGGGCCACGGGCCGGTGCCAAGCGGAGAGGCCTCGGGTCGCTCGCTTTGGCCTCTCCTAGTCTGGCAAGTAAACGTCCCTCACTCTTCCATTTTCAGACTTCTTCCGGCTTCTTCACGAATCTAGACTGCTTCGACCGGCGCGTGACCCCGATTTAACTCATTAGAGGAGTATTCGTGGGCGCGACCGTGTCGGATCGATGCGTAATGAATCTTCATAATCATCGGACATTGAAGCGGCTGTCTACGCGTTCTGCTCGCCGGACCGGCGACCTCGCGTTGCCCTGGCTTTTCACGCCGGGAACGATGAGTAGTGGTCTTCTCGGCGTGAAATGCTCCCTACGAGGAGGAGCGGTGTCTTCAAGCGCCGGCCGGGCGGTGGAGTCGGGCGTTCTCTCGTCTTCCGCACGCGCGGCGGAATCCGACTCTTTTCATACATGGGAGATGAAGGTGCATCTCTGGGCTCAAGATCAGCTTGATTCTCTTGTTTTGCAAGATCTCGCAAAAACGGCTTGAGTAACATTGGTTCGAGAGAGGTTCCTGGATGCCCGCCAATCGCCGCGTAGGTCTCGTGAACTACGGATGGATGTGGGAGGAGGACCGGCCTACGACCGCCCGCAGAAAGGTTCTTGTCGTGGAAGTCCTCGAGATTCGCGGGATAACAGAATTCGCCACGCCTTCCGGGTCTGCCTCTTTCTCGCCTCGTGAGGAGCCGAAGTGGCGGTGAAGCTGGCCGGCGTGCGAGGCCGATCGCGTGGAGCCATAAGAGAGAGGTAGATAGCGCACGGCCTCCCATCGTGGTCGCCATTGATCGTACTCTGACCAATGAAGTTGTTGGAAGTGTTTGTTGCTTCGCCCGATGGGCTCGGCCGGAGAGGTTGAAAGGACCTGGCCCGGCCACAGCGCTGAGCACCTCGAATTGGTACTCGCAAAGACACTCCGGACGATCTAGTGAGAGGTCGCCGCGATATAGCACTACGGTTGTGAGAACGTGCATCATGCCATACGCGAATAAGGCGATATATATTGTGATGATGTCCGACCGCGTTTTGGCGAGAATTTCACGGCGAGATCCAGTGCCTCCAAGCAAGCGTGTTGGGCCGTATCGTGGATGAGGTGGGCGCGCAGTCCAATTGTCGTATTTGCTAATACACCCAGAACACAAAACCATTGTCATGTCCTCATAATAATCATCCTTAAACTTATTAAGTTCAAGAGGAGAATTTCTTAAAATACCATTCCCTAAATTGGACATATTTATCCTGTTGGAACTCATCATTAAATGCAGTTTCTCATTCCACTACCGGAGAGAAGTCTAATCGATACTCATCTATAGATGAAAACTCATTTCTGATTAGTGGAGATTCCCCTACTCTGTGAGGTTTTTACGATATATACCATGTGGAATTTGATTCTCACTAATTCTAATATTTTCTCTCTGTCTCTATTTCTTCTATTGGATGAGAAGTAGAAGGTCTATGTCAGTTCACTAGGAGTTGTATAAAACTCAACTTGAGAATGCCTTGCAGGAAAGACTTCTTGTATTCTAATAACCCTTTGAGGATTAAACTTTATTTCTATATCCCCTTCATTTGTTTGGGTAATTTGATCTATCTCTCTATTTAAGATAGGTTTAGGTTCCCTTTGCACAGGGTAGCGACCATGTCTCTGGAAAGTTGATTTCATTCCATTTGATTAACCTATTGGTCAACTTTGTATTTGAAGTTAATAAATTAGTTTGGACAATAGTTGTTGTCCACTGAAAAGATATTTGCTTAACCTTTGGATTAAGTGTATTCAAAACCTTATAATAAACTCTATAACATATTGTTATTACTTCACTACACAGTGTAAAATTATACCCATTAGTATTAATAGTAAGTTGCATAGCATCTAGAATATTTTTGTCGAGATAAAGACAAGCTCAAATTTGGAGAAACATTAAAATAAGCGAGTCCATGACATACACTTGTTTCTATTAAGGCGACTAGAGAAGGTTTGAAGTCTCTACATCTCTAGTCTCTAACATATGCAAGAATACTTGCATTTAATCCCAACAAGGTTAATGGTTTAAAAGGCAATTTGCACAAGTCCAATATGAATAAAATTATAGTCTTTAAAAGGAACTAAATCTTTTTTACTTAATAATTTTATGGTCTGAGTATTCTCAGAAACTTGAACAGTCTGTTCAATGGTCTTTACAGCATATCTTGAGATCAAAAATACCAAATTTATATATTTGGCTAGAAGGAGGCTAGAATTGTCCACTTGTTTATTGATCAATTTTTTGGATATTCACTAACACTTCATTCTTTATAGAATTATCTTGATGATTATACTCATCTAATTCCATATTAAATGTTTAATATATTGTTGTGGTTTAGACACTTAACCAGAATCAAAGCTAGATGAGTCAGTTGAACTTATGAATATAGTATACTTCCAACATCTTATTTGTCATCTTTGCAAACAGTAAAATTGTTTAACTATCAACCCCATAGGGATAGAAGGATTTCTCCTAAATCAAAGATGTCAAATGTTTTTAGCAAATATTTTATTTTTAGAATCATCCTATATATATATATATATATATATATATATATATATATATATATATAAAGAATTGAAGATAAGATAAGATAAGATAAGATATGTGTTGGTGAGCAAAAGATGAGACTTGAAGAGAAAGAAATGCATGGAACCCTATTGGCTGCACATTATAAAAGGAATTAGACTTCAATTGAAGAGAGAGCCACACATCACAATAACAAGCGTGACAGATGAGAGGCGAAGATTTGGGGGTCTTGTTCTTGACACAAGTGAGAGAGCTACGGAGCGAGAAAAATGAGGCGAAGACTTAGACCAGGAATTTCTCTATTTATCGGGTTATTCTTATCTCTGTAATTCATGAACCTTATTTCTATTTTATTGTTCTTGATATCTATGGATACCTAAGTCTTCTTCTAGGGTCTTAGAGTGAATCTTGCATATTTAGAGACCTTTTTATGTTCTAATTTCTAGTTTGAATTCCTATTTTTATTTCAATTAATATTGTCCTATTGTTTTCATCACATGATTAGGATTAGCTACCCTTTGCATGTTCATAATCAATTAGTTGATCATGTTCCTATTTTTATAATTAATGCATGAACAAACTTTAATTTAGTCTTCCAATCATTCAACCTTTTTGCTCTTCATGCTTTTTACGAATTTAAATTCTAGCATGACCAAAGCGAGAGTTAATTTAGGAAAAAAATATTAATTGCGAATGACCAAAGCGGATTAATAGTTTTAGTAAAGGGATTAGTAATTAAGTAAAATAAGGGAATTCGAGGTAGAATTAGACATAGCGGAATCAAAGCTTGCAAGTGAAACAGTATATAATCTCTCCATTATGTAAATCTTGCATTTTAATTATTGTTATTTATTTCTTTTATTTTGTTTCTATAACACTCAACTTATTTGTTAAATCTAAACTATATATAATCTCGACTAGTTTGGTACTTGTTAATTAATTCATGTGTATATGGTAATCTTTTATACTATACTGCGAAAAGAGTACACTTGCTCTAAGTGTGTTTTTAACGCCACAAATTTTTTGTGCCGTTCTTAGAGGATTAATTTAGCAATATTAAGCGAAAAGATTTTATTGTTGGAGACATTTTTTGCTTTTATTTTAATTTTGTGTTTTTATTAATCATATTGAAAAATACAAAAAATTGATAACACTTTCTCAAGAGCTCGTTGATGTTCACTTTGTTTTGAGAGAAAAATCTAAATCATGGTTAAAACTCTTGGAGATTATATTAGAGAGCGGCGAAAAAGAATTTAGAGAAGTTATCTTGGTATATGCCTCAATGCCAAATCCCGATTTCTCCTCCTCCTTATGACCCTTATTTTGATTATTAGTACGACTATAGAGCCACCTCCTTATTCCTCCACTGGAATAATCATGAGACACTACACGTGCAATGGCAAGTGGAGGAGATACCATACACCAATGATGTATTTGATGAGATAAATGCAAAGTTTGACCGCAAGGAGGGCAAATTGGAACCATGAACAACAAATTTAGTAACTTGAATGGTCAAATCTCAAATATCATTGCTTTATTATCTCAAGAGCCCCAAGAAACTCCTTATTCAAAGCGAGCGAAACAAAGATAATATTCTTGAAGTGATGAAGAGTTCTACGGAGAAAGCTAATCTAAAGGAAGAAGCTCTCAAAAAGATGGCGAGACTCCTCTTTGAAGGGAGTCAAATCAAAATGGTGACTCCTATTGAAAGGGTAAAATTAAAGGCATGATTTCATTGATGAGAGCATTTGTGAGGAGAATAAGAAAGATCCATTGGTTCTTGATTTGGAGAAGAGGAGAAAACCCAAATTTACGCCAAATTGTTTTAACCATTGGTGATCTTTGCAATTGAGGTTCACGGGGAAAGGTAACTTTAAGGAGAGTGGTAAAGAAGATGATGTTATTAAAGCTTTAAATTCTAATGAAATTTCTCTTCTTTAACTTCTCCTTATTTTGATGATGTGGTTGAAACTAACATTTTTGGTGAATTAAAGATGTAGGACCTATTGGAGAAAATTCTTATTTTGTAGGATCCTAGCATAGTGGTGAATGGAGATGAAATAAAAATTCCACAATCCTATGAAGTTCATCCACCACGTGGAAAAAGAAAAAATAATTTCAACCACATGGTTAGAAAACTAAGAAGGTGCACTGCATTAGATGTAAAATTTGCGCTCGGAGAGCCACCTGATTGAGCCACTACAAGAAAATCGCTGATTTGCCACGGACATTTCCATCGCAAATGTACAAATTTCCGTGGCAAAACAACATTTGTCACGGACAAAAAATGGTGGCAAAAACGCTCGTCGCAAATCGTTTGCCACGGACTTTTCCGTGGCAAATTTTTCCGTCGCAAACCAGTGGCAAATCCATCGCAAATTTTAAATGCAAAGTAAGTGGCAAACTCGACACCTTAAGCATAAATCCGTCATGCAAATTTTTTTTAAAAAAATTAAAAAAAATAAATAAATCCAGCAATTTGTTAGTATTGAACTTCAAGACAGCCCCTGCAACAGCCATTCAAACTAATACATAGAAACCCCCATGTACTAAATCATACTTTCTAATTAGACAAATCCGAAACAACATAAATACACACCAATTATATATTCACATTAACGACTATATAGGACACTACGGAGATGCTAGTCTAGGACACTATATAGGACACTATAGAAACCAAATTATCTATTAAACTAACGGAATCAGCTCTGTGGCAATTGCTGGTGGCTAAAACAAGCTTTTCTTGTAGTGATCACCAACTATCGTCAGGCTCATGAAGTTAAACAAGCGCTTCGCAGGAGGCAACCTGTGTTTTCTTTTCATTTATTTTTATTAGTTTACTTTTATTTTTGTTTTGTTTTTAGGAATAAGCTCAGATTGCAAACTATCTCAAGAAAGTCACTCTTACTCTCTCTCTCATTTATTTTCCTTTTGTTTCTATTTGATCATTTTGCATTGAGGACGATGCTTCATGCTAGTGTGGGGGGTAGAGAGTTTATTTTGTCACTTGATCTCTATTAATGCACATACCCACTATTAATGTTGATACCCACTAGAATTTGTCTTTTGACCATTTCAAGGCGAAAATTGATTTGCATAATGTATAAAGATTTGGGAATTTAGGTATTTTTATTGAGTTGTTTGTTTGAATTTATCCATTAGTTGCCCCCTTTGAGGCTACTTGATATTTATTTCTTTGGTACCCATATTTATTTTTCTTTTTTCATTTTTTTGGTAACCATTTGAAATTAAATTTGGAGCAACTATTGAAAATTATAAATTCGTCCTATATTTTTGTTGTCTATCTTGTCAAGACTGAAAAAAATAGGAGTGACTCATGTGCTTACAAGTATATTTTCATAGGAAGTGTTCCGCGGTGTATCAGCCAAACCCAAGAGGTGTAAATAGCATTTGGGCCGTCGGCCCACACACATTAACCAGCCCGGATCTCGGTTGCTTGGGCGCGCTGCGCTAGCGGCGAAAATCTTAGCCAAAGCGGTGGACCTCAGCGGTATATATCGCCATTCGCACATGGCATCAGTGCGTTCTATAAACCTAGTGTTACCTGCGGCGACCTACGCGACTTGGCGTCGAGTGTCATTGCGTAGTACCACGAGGTGCTCGTGAAGCCAAGACCGGTCCTTTCCTCACTCAGCAGCCGGCCAACCCAGCGAGCGGCTACAACACTTCATTGGTCTAGAGTACGATCGGTGGCGACCGCGGTGGGAGAGCCCGGCGCTATCCCATCTCGACTATGGCTCCACGCCACCGGCCCCGAGCGGGCCTCTTCTCGACTCAACCCCTCCGGGCGGCATCATCCTCGGCCAGCGGACCGGGCGTGGCGAAATCACCGTTCCACGAATCTCAAGGAAATCCGCGCAGAGCCGCCCGGTACATGGCGGTCGCGGACCGATCTGGCGGTACAGCGCCGCTCCTCACCAACTCTCGGCCGAGATGATCGAGGCGGGGATTGAAGAACCATTGCCCGAGCATATCACTCGGGCCGAATCCCTACGAGTTACGAGAACAAGAACCGACTCATCGCGAGATAGAGACGCGGTGATCTCGCGTATGAAAGAGGTCAATTCCGGGACGGCGTGCGGAAGGCGGAGAACCATACGCTCTCGCCGTCCAACAAGCGGATCACCGTCGCCTCCTCGAAAGAACATTACTCGCCGAGGAAGTACTTCCCACTGATCCCCGAACACGGCGAATTGGGGCACGCAGTCGCCCCCAGCGAGGCGATCGTGCGCGGACACCGTTCCTCTCTTATGATGGATCACGAGGATTCCGATTCTGAGTCACGAACTCGACGCTCGCCCACGGATACTCCTCCTATGAGTTAAATCCCGGTTCCGTCGATCGAAAGTAGATCTGGGATTTCGTGAAGAGTTTGAAGACTATCGAAATGGGAAATTAGGGGCGTCTCGCGACCAAGAAGGGTCACGGCGGCGACCGAAGCACCCCCCGAGCCGCCTTTTGGCCAACACGGGAGGCTTCATGGAATGACCGACAACGGCGTGCCTCGTTATGCGACCACTTTGGGTCAGCGACATCTGAGCGGCGGGGCCCATTACTAGAAATCGGCGCTCTCTGAATTCCAAGAGACTTGAAAGCGCCTAACCTAAACAAATTTGATGGTAGTGGCGACTTGGATAAGCATATCCGATATTTCAATAATTATTGCGGCTATAGTAGAGGTGGGTCGAAGATGAAGTGCGAGCTTTTCCCTCGATCGTTGGGCGGGCGGGCATTAGAGTGGTGGGAGTCACTTTGACCCAACACAATCTCTTCATGGGAGGGCCTCATCGAATTTTCTTAGTCCACTATCTGACCAACATTTGCGATTATCGGTCACGAGGAGCACTTGGACACGGTCGTTCAAGGAGATAATGAGACCTTAAGGCAGTACATCGACCGATTCAACACTGAGGCCGAGACTGTTCGTGACTTATCTGATAAGGATAAGCTGAAGTACCTCAAGCATGGTATTCGATCGGACCATAGGTTCGTAGAAAAATTCACCTTTGAATCACTATCGGGACCTCAATTTTTTTTTCCTAAGGAGGGCCAATGATCATATGGCATATGGAGAATCCCTGGCCGCAAGAAAGGGCGCTCGTGCGCGAACTAAAGAAGAGCAGAATAAACCGGGCAAAGGGCATGAAGGGCACCGAGATAGCGGCGGACTTTAGAGACAATAAACGAGCGGCGTACTCGTCACGAATACTTCTATTGCCTGAATCTACGGTGAGTGCCAAAACAACGAGTTTGTGGGTGTGGCGGCCCGACCCTCTTGTACTCAAAAGGGGGCCGCCGACCAAAAGATCACTTGCCGCTATCATAAGAGCAAAGGGCATGACACCAAGCGATTGCATGGCCACTGAAGGCGACATTGAAGACCTTATCCGGAAGGGTAAGTTGAGTAAGTATGTGAGAGGTCAGAAGAAAGCGGCGACCTCAAGAAAGAAAGGAGGGCCAGGTCAAGATAGAGGAGAGGCGCCATGGTTACAACGACCGTCAAGATAAGGATGGATCTGAAGATCGAGACACTCGGCAATCGAGAGGCGTTGCTATGGTAATTCATGGTGGTAACCCTCAGATCGCGAGGACTCCAACAAAGCCACTAAAGGAAGTGGGATGAAATCCTAATGGTTGGAAGCGACTTGTAGAGCGGCGGTCTCGAATAGACCGCCCATTTCTTTTGGGGATGAAGACACGCTCGATGGCGGGCGAACAACTCACGTTAAAGTTGGTGATCCGAGCGATTATGGCCAACCACGAGAGGTTTGAAGAATTACAGTGCGACCAAGGAAGCTCGGCGATATTATGTTTGAGGAGTTGATTGACAAAGTGAAGTTGGATCGAAGTGAAATAATCCATAAGCGATCCTACTCAGTTAATGGGCTTCAATGGAAGCGACCACCTATCCACAGGGACAATTGAACTTTTAGTCACATTTGGTGGCGACCATGAAGAAAACACCTGCTGAAGGGGCGGTCAGGACGACCTTCCTTGTACTTCCTATAAAATCTTGCTACGGTGTATTATTGGTAGGCCGACCTTAGGAAAGGCTGGAGGCCGTTGCTTCCGTGCATTTAAAGATGAAGTTTTATAGTAAAGAGGACCGGTAGTTACTGCAGCGGTAGGCACAGAAGCGACCAAGCGAAGTCATTATCTATATCAAGACATTTGTGATGAGTGGACATCGGCCCAGCGCCAAAAAGCACCGTTGAAGGCCACCAAGTTAATCTCGCTGATACGGATGGTGGTATGATCGGATAAGCGACCGGAAGGACAATGATAGCGACTTAGCGAGAGCTAAAAACGAGGTTAAAAAGACGAGCCTCATGGGAGGCGACCGATGTCTGCGATTGGGTGGCGACCGGCAAAGGCAGTGAAGCTAGGTAGCGACCTACGAGCAAGTTAAAGAAGACCTTATGGAGTGCCTGAGGGACTCGCTGACCTATTTGCATGGCAGGCCTCAGACATGCCAAGCATTCCCATAGAGATTGCTTGCCATCAACTTTCGATCGATGAAGGAGTTAAGTCGGTCGCCCGGAGAAAGAGCGACGCAAAGTGAAAAAAAGTCCCAGTGCTGCGTGCAAAGGCCGTTGAGGACCTAGTAAAGGCTAACCGTCGAAGAGATCAAATACGATCGGCTATCAGCGTCGTGCTAGTAAAGAAAAAAAGAATGGCAAGTGGCGTATGTGCGTAGATTATACCAGCAAAACAAGGCATGCCCAAAGGATGCCTTTCGGGTGCCCAACATTGACAAATTGGTCGATGGTGCCTCGGACTACAAGTTATTATCTTTTACGGGGCGCTTACCGGGCTGCAATCGGATCACGATGTACACGATCGACACAAGGCGACCTTCATGGCGGATCGCGGCAACATCGGTACAAGGTAATGCCGTTCGGCTGAAGAAGCTGGGGCGACCTACCCGGCGTATGATGAACAAGATCTTGAAGCGGTCGGTCGGATATCGAGGTATACCTAGATGATATGATCATCAAAGTGCGACCGACCACGACCATGTCAATGACCTAAGGAGGTGTTTGAAGAAGCGAAAAGAATTCACTAAGGTTGAATCGAGAAAAGTGTACTTTTGGAGTGAGGGCCGACAAGTTCTTGGGTTTTCATCTAACAGAGAGAAATTCAACAAGCTGAATGGCATGGTTCTTTGCTTTGTCGATTCATACCCAAAGCGGCACTGTAAGTCACTTCCTTTATTCACTCTCTTAAAGAAGGATGTAGAATTTGAGTGGGCCGGTGATGCCGTGGCGTTGAGCGAAATGAAAGAAAATACGACCAACCCACCGATCATGACTAAGCACATTGTTGGAGAGATTACGTACCTATACTTAGCAATAACGGAAGAAGTTTTGAGTCTTTGTGTTAGTCGGGAAAGCGACACAAAGCAGAGCCGGTCTACTTCATCGACCAAAGGTGCTGCGGGGGCGAGCAAAGATATCGAGAAGATAGAAAAGTTTGCTCTTGCATACGGTGGCGCCCGAAGATTGAGGCCCTATTTCGTAGCCCACCGGTCGTGGTGAGGCGAGACCAACCAATAAGACAAGTCCTTCATCGGCGGACTGGCGGGAAAAGAATGACAAAGTGGGCGATGGAACTTCGGTGAGTTTGGTATTAAGTTTGAATCGGATCGGCCGCCAAAGCACAAGTATTGGCCCGACTTTATAATTGAAATGACCCCGAGTTCAGACGATCGACCGGTAGCGACACGGACTTTTGCGTAGATGGGTCGTCAATAGTAAAGGTAGTGGGGCGGGCACGATATTAGAAAATTCGAAGGCCTTGCCATGGAGGTATCTGTTTGCGGCTTCGAGATTTCAATGTCGGCCAAGAGTGGGCGCATTTTGATTCCTTATTTGGTCGTTTCGCAGATCAAAGAGTTGTATGATGCTAAGGGCGGCGTGCTCAAAAAGTTATTTGGCGAGGTAAGGAGCTTCTCAAGCGATTCGGCCAGAAGCGAAGTAAAGCATGTGCCCGAAATGAGAATGTTGAGCGGACATCCTCGAAATTAGCAAGTGCAAAAGCCACGGAAATCACGAAGCTTGATCCAGGAGACTTTAAATCGGCGGCGTATCGACCAAACCAAGCCAATCCTTGGCGTTCTTTGCGTTGATCAAGATAATGAGTGGATCGCCCCATCCTAAGATACATTGTTGAAGGAGAAGAGCCAAGCAACCAAAAGCGGCGAAATTGGTCGGAGTTAAGGCGACAGTATTGATGATAGAAGGAAAGTTGTATCGAAGAGGTTCTCATCTCCATTCTTTGAGATGCCTATCGTCGGTCGAGCCGACCATGTGTTGAAGATATCCACGAGGTGTATGTAGGAGCCATCAAGGCGCCCGATCTATAGCGAAAGCTCGAGGGGCGGTTATTCTTGGCCGACCATGGGCGAAGATGCTAAAGTTAGTTGAAATGCAAGAAATGTCAAGTGCATGCCGGCGTCCATGTTGCACCATCTTCAGAATTGCAAAGTCTCGTGTCACCTTGGCCGTTTGCACGGTGGGGCATGGATCTGCTAGGCGTTTCCACTGCTCGGGCGGTTCAAATTCTTGATCGTGGCAGTCGATTATTTCACAAAGTGGATCGAGGCCGAGCCTCTTGGAAAACACATACACTTGTGTGCAAGTATACACTGTCCAAAAACAAGTAGTAAAAAGATCGAACCCACGAGATTGAAAAACTCACTTTTAAAATTAATATAAAGTAATAAAATGTAAAGTAACAAAGTAACAAAATAATTTTGGTTTTGTTTGATGATCACAACTAAGTTAGAAAGCAAAGTAAAAATGTTGATAGTGTAAAAGAAAAGCTAGTTGGAATGTTTTCATCAAGTAATTTACTTATAAGTGTTTGATGCATTATGTGATGCGTTTGCCTTTGAATCTTTGTTGCATTAGCTATGTGCCTTTCGGTCACTTTCTTGAGTATCATTACCGGCTCTTATGATCCTTGTTCTATCTGATAAAGAAAGGGTGTTAATGCAATCTTGCCTCCTAACAATTATCAATTTGCTTAAATAAATTCACTCTTGTATTTTAAGTACCCACAATTATCCTATGGACTATACTATCCTATCTCTAGGACTTAGCATGGTTTTCACAAAGTTTTCTTTATGTAAAACACTCACCCATATTAGTTCTTGAGTTCTTAATTGTAAGCCATTTACGGTCATTTACAAATCTTACTTATTCTAAGTGATCAAGTTCAAAATAAGTTTGGAAATATTATCAAGCAAGAACTAAAGTACAAAAATACATACATGCATCATACTTACTTAAAAGCTCATTAAATGATTAGAACATTCCAACTAAGAAAGGTTTAGCTAACAAGAGACATTGCAAGATATATATAAATGAATAGACCATGTTTATATATATAGAAATCACAAAAGAGAAACAACAAGAGTAAAGTTACAAATGTTGAAAACCTTTGTATGAAATCTTCTAGCAATGCACTAGCATTACTCCTTAGCACTATACAAACACTATGAAAATGAGTTAAGGAGGATTTATGAATTCCTTCCTCTTCCTCTAAAAATATAAAAACTAACTATGTATATTGAAATTTTGATCTAACTTATGGATTGTGATATATTTCCAAATGAAGATGTGAGGTCCTTTTATAGCCTTCAAGAGAGAGTGCTTCCTTCCTTCATGTTGAAGTAATCTTGAGTGGATGATATTTGTAGTAACTTTCAGTGATTGTTTGCATGGATAAGATCTTTGACAAGTGTATAGGGAGGTCTCATGATGTATGAACATGTGTCCCTATGTTGGTGACTCTTCAAAGCTATGCCTATAGCTATGTGTGAATGGTAGGCACCTACTATACAAGGTGGGATGGCATCGGAGGAGCCGAGGCGGGAGGTCATCAATTGCAAGTGGATGCATATGAAGCAATTTGCTTATTCACCAAGTAGTGCAAATTTGATGCGAGGATAATAACTATAACCATTCAAATCACTCAAGTTATCATATATCACACTAAATACTATATAAACTCTTTATTATTACTTGAAAGAGAGCAAATACTAAGTTTAAACATATGAAATACTCTATATAAAATAGAGTTATCACACCCCAAACTTAAACCAAACCATTGCTTCTGTGAATTAGTATATAGTAGCGCGCTTTTTTTCTTCCATGGGCGCGCTTTTGGCGGCTGGCGAATGTGTGGCTGGGTATTCCACTCCAACAATGGCGGCGCTTTAAAAAGCGCCACCCATTGCCCAAACACGATCCTCGAATAGCGCTTCCTAAAAAGCGCGCCCATTACTGGCTCACGTCCTCGAATGGCGGCGCTTCATAAAAAGCCCACACGTCCTCAAATAGGCGGCGCTTCCTAAAAAGCGCTGCCCATTGCCTAAACACGTCCTCAAATAGCAGCGCTTCTAAAAAAGCGCGCCATTACCAAACTTGTCCCCTATATGGCGACACTTCCTTAAAAAGCGCCCATTGTTTAATTTTTTTAATTTCTTTTCGGTTTTGTGTATTTTCCATTTTATATTTGCAACAAAAAAATTAAATCATACATCCAAAATATTTTTAACGAGTGATATCTATGAATTTGTTGTATTTAAACACTGAATTAAATCATACATCAAAATACATTCAAAAAAATTAAATCATACATCAAATTACATCAAAATTAAATCATAAACTTATTAAATCATACATCCAAAAAAATTAAATCATACACTCATATATATTATATAATAAGTTATAATCTCTTGGTACAAGAATACTAAGCTAGTTTACTTGATACAATTGAACTACAACTCAATATGTACATTATCCATGTTAGTCACTCACTTTGGCATCTGTCACCAAATTAAATCATACACTCATATATATTATATAATAAGTTATAATCGAAAACTTTTGCTCTCTGAAAGTTCTCGTTTAGTAAAAACTAACTTCCCATGAGAATTTGATTCCCATGAAGGGTAACTACTCTGGAAGGCGCAATGACAATGAAGGTTAAAAAAACAAATAGTCATGAACACTTCACATTTGAGGATCAAAACAAGCCTGATGAAAATAAATTGGAATGAAACTTTAAAGATAAGTCTCATGACTATGATGAGCAACATCATTAACATACCTCAAAAGGATTTCTCTAACTTCCACAGGAACTCCTTTGGCTTGAGGTGCATCGAATGAGAACAATAACTCTTTGTTTCCATGCTTTTGAAAATCGAAGACACTAAAGCGCAATAGTATCATACATAATTATTATGAGTGCGCCTACCATTAACGATTAAAATCGGGAATAAAGAAGGTTTCATATAAGCGTAGAAAAAGCATTTAGGCGATCGAGGAGACAAAAGGATTTAACCTAAAAAAAATATGAAAGTTAGAACAATCAACTACAACTTTGCATACATGACCAACACCTTCAACATCCACGGTAAAATGCAAAATGAGCGCAAAATATCATCGACATTTGCAAAATGAGAGATCGGTTAGTTTTCACCACTCTGAGGTGAAGGAATCGACTTTACTTCCTACTAGACAAGTGCGCAAGTTGTTAGGAGAAGGGGTTACTCTGTTTGCATTATGGCGTCGTGCTGGTGAGAATCAAGTCAAGATTGAAGATCGCGGTGGTTAGAGAGTTTAGGAGTGTTTCTGAAGAAATTTACGATGTGCTACTGAGAGAGAGATCGAGTTCACCATAGAATTGATTCTGGAACAAGACCGGTGTCTATGGCACCTTATAGGATGTCGGATACAAAGTACATCAGAAATTTGAAGAAAGCAGTTGGAAGAATTGCTAGAAAGGAGGCCAGGCGTGTCAGGTAGGAGCACTGTGTTGCTAGTGAAGAAGAAAGATGGAAGCATGAGGTTGTGCGTGGACTACGAGACAATTGAATAAGGTTACAATTAAGAACAAGTATCCACTACCAAGAATTGGCGATTTGATGGATCAATTGGTAGGTGCTCGGGTATTTTCAAGATTGATTTGAGAGGTCGGGCTACCATCGAATCAAAGTGAAGAACGAAGCGTACCAAAGGCGGCTTTTAGAACTTCGGTATGGACACTACGAGTACTTAGTAATGCCATTCGGTGTCACTAATGCTCGGGGGTATTCATGGAGTATATGAATCGTATTTTCCATGAGTACTTAGATCGGTTTGTGGTAGTGTTCATAGGCGATATCTTGGTCTACTCAGTCGGCGAGAAGAGCATCACCAGAGAGCACTTAAGGGTAGTCTTGAAGGTTACGAAGGAGAAGAAGCTGTATGCGAAGCTATCAAGTGTGAGTTTTGGTTGAGGAAGTGAGTTTCCTAGGCCATGTGATTTCCAACAATGGGATTGCGGTGGACCCCTTCCAAAGATTGAAGAGTGTGTTTAAGTGGGAGGCACCCGAGTCGTACCGAAGTGAGAGCTTCTTGGGATTAGCCGGTTACTCTGAAGGTTCATTGAGGTTTCTCCAAATTGGCGTTGCCATTAACCCAATTGACATGTAAAGATAGGGCTTTCGTATGGGATGGCCGATGCGAAGAGAGTTTCAAGAGTTGAAGAGGAGATTGACAAGCGTCGCCGATCTTGGCGTTGCCTAATCAGAGGATCCTTTTGTGATCTATTGTGATGCATCTAAGTTAGGTTTGGGCTGTGTCTTTGATGCAAGAAGGTAAAGTAGTGGCGTGCGCTTCAAGGCAGCGAAGACTCATGAGAATAATTACCCCACTCATGATTTAGAGCTAGGCTGCTGTAGTAGTGTTTGCATTAAAGATATGGAGGCATTACCTTTATGGTTCGAGGTTCGAGGTGTTTAGTGATCACAAGAGTTTGCGGTACTTGTTTGATCACAAGGAATTGAATATGAGGCGAGAGGAGATGGTTGGAGTTATTGAAGGACTATGACTTGATGCGAACTATCACCGAGGAAGGCCGATGTTGTAGGTGATCGCATTGAGTAGGAAATCTCTGCATATGTCATCGATGATGGTAAAGGAGCTGGAATTGATTGAGCAGTTTAGAGATTTGAGCCTAGTATGTGAAGTAACACCTCGGAGTGTTAAGTTGGGGATGCTGAAGATCACCAATGAGTTCATGGTTAGTATAAGGGAAGCTCAGAAGGTTGATGTGAAGTTGGTTGATGTGTTTGGGAGAGTTGGCGAAGTGATAGCAAAGATTTTGAGTTGGATCGCAAGGATTGTTGAGGTTCATAGGTAGGATATGTATGCACGATGATGAGGAGATCAAGAAGGCAGTGCGGAGGAGTGTCACGAGAAGTCGGTTGAGTATCCATCCGAGAGCTACGAAGATGTATCAAGACTTGAAGAAATTATTACGGTGGCAAGGAATGAAGAAGGATGTAGCTCGTTTCGTCTATGCTTGTTTGACTTGCCCGGAAGTCAAGGTGGAGCACCGAGGCGGCGGGGTTGATGCAAGCCGTTGCATATTCTGAATGGAAGTGGGACAACATTTCCATGGACTTTATAACCGGGTTGCAGAGGACAACAAGAGAGGTTTGACACCATTTGGGTGATTGTTGATAAGTGACAAAGTCATCACACTTTATTCCTATTAACATCACATACCCGGTCTTGAGGTTTGCGAAATTTATATCAATGTCATTGTGAAGCTTCATGGAATCCCTTTGAGTATTGTATCGAGACAGAGATCCAAGGTTCGCCGAATTTTGGAAGAGCTTGCAAGAGCGTTGGGTTCCAAGTTGCGTTTGAGCTCGGCATACCATCCTCGGGTGATGGTCAATCAGAAGAGGACTATCCGATCCTTAGAAGACTTATTGAGAGCTTGTGTGCTTGAGCAAGGAGGTGTGTGGGATTCGTATCTACCATTGATAGAATTCACTTACAACAACGATCATCATTCAAGTATTGGAATGGCACCATTTGAAGCATTGTATGGCGTAGGTGTAGGACTCCACTATGTTGGCATGAAGCAGGAGAGAGGGTTGTGTTAGGACCCGAGTTGGTTAGAGAGACTACAGAGAAGGTTAAGATGATCGAGAGAGAAGATGAGGCGTCCACAAGCGAGGCAGAAGAGTTACCATGACAAAAGGAGGAAAGACTTAGAATTTCAAGCGGGGACCATGTATTCCTTAGAGTCACCCACTGTGTTGGAGTTGGGCGAGCTCACGAGGTCAAAAAGCTGTCACCTCGTTTCATTGGACCCTATCAAATCTTGGAGAGAGTTGGGAAGGTGGCATACCGAATTGCATTGCCACCCAATCATCAAATTTGCACGATGTGTTCCATGTATCTCAGCCCGAGGAAGTATGTTCTGGCAGTCCCATGTCATTCAAATGGATGATGTGCAAGTGAGAGACGACCTCCTTTGTGGAGACAATGCCGTCGAATTGAAGGCCGAGAAGTAAAGACCCTTAGGGAAAAGAAATCAAGTTGGTGAAGGTGGTTTGGGTAGGAGGCTTTGGTGAGCATGCTACTTGGGAGCTAGAGAGCAAGATGAAGGAAGCCTATTAGAAATTTTGTTTGATTGAGGTAAGATTAGAGGCGTAATCTCCTAAGTAGGGGAGGTTGTAACACCCCAAAATAATTCAATTAATTAACTTAGTTGAGTTATTAAGGGTTTGCAACATTTTACTTTTAAGTCGAGTAATTCATTAAGTGAAGGTTAAGCATGTATTGCATTTTAGGAAAATGTCTAAGCTAGGAGAGGGTGTGGGTAGAGGAAGCCCACGGCCTAATAAGGCCAAGGCCCCATTTAAGTCCCTTAGGACATGTTAAATGGTTGCCTTCGTAGGAGACCATTACATTGTTCTAAAAATAGTCAAGTTACCAAATTGAGAAAGTAGAGAAGTGAGACTTAGAGAGAAGGAAGAGAGCAGGAAGTGGAGAACCAAGAGGAAAAGGGAAGAGTGAAATTTGAATCTTGAAGGATTCCTAGAAGTGCTAGTGAAGAGGGTGTGTCTCTGGTTATAATCGGGTTAGGGGCTCTTTTAATCCTTGTAATGTTTTGTGCTTGGTAGTATTTTGGTGTGAGTGGTTACGATCACCTTGCATGTGTGTTTTGTGTGTTATTCATAACATGTTTCTTTGTGTGTTTGCTCTTCTTGTGAATTGTGGTGAGGTATGATGATGGGTCGGTTGGGAAAGAGAGGAGTGTAACACTCTCTCTATTACGTAGTCTGAAGAGGCATTGCATGGTGAGGCATCAGTGTGAATCGGTGTAGTGTGAAGAAAATGAGCTTGCATGTAGAGTTAGGGAGAGGATCGGAGCCAATGGGTGAGTATCAGGAGTGTGCGTGAGTGTGGTGAGGCTGGAAATGGGGTGCATGTTGGGTTTAAGTAAAGAAATAGAGTGAAAGAAGTAAAATGGGAGTTAAGCGCCTTTATTGCAGCGGCGTGGCCAGAAGTGCCACTTGACAGAGTGAGAGAAAGCGGAGTTGAGGAAGTCAGCGCCTAGAAGTGTCTTAGTGTTGAGTGCATTTGGTGAGTTTGAGGAGAGTATGTGTCTAAACACCATTAGCGAGGGGTAGGGACGCATAAACCGAGGTGTAGGTGTTTCGCCTTAAGGTTCACCCAGGGTGTGGGGTAGTGAGCCCAGGGTCTTGGTAGGAGTAGCGTCAGGGTGGCAGCCCAAATGCCTAAGTGTGGGTGGTGAACTAGGGAATGCCAGAAGTGAATCCCCATGAGTTAGACGATTTTAGTGTAAGGGAGCGCGTGTCGTGAGCGTGCTGCAGTGAGGGTTTGAGTGTAACATCTTAGGGTGCCAAAGGCGAGGCTAGGTCTTAGGAGGTGATGTAGAATCTGCAGGAGTTGGAGTAGTTAAGCCGAGGTACACACATAGTGTGTGAGGGTGATGTTAAGCGCCAATGTTTCCTAGCACATTGTGGGGCCCTTAGCTGTGTTGCTATTTAGCACCACATGTGCATAAGTAAGGGAGGCGATTAAGTCAATTTTGGTCCTTGGGTGACATTTTGGTCCACCAAGTGTCGTTGCGGTCCTCGGTGTGACAATTAGTCCACCATGGAGTGCGAGGTGATTGAGAGAGTCGGTTGTAGGTCCTAGGGTGATTCTCTGGGGTGTAGTAAGTCGAGCCTTGCTTTGTGATGATGTCTAGATGGTGTGGGCGTCGGTGTGGCGGCGAATGCGGCGAGTAGAAACGGCGGTGAGCAGCGGTGTAAGCATTCACATGCGTTATGATTGATTTGTGTGTGATTGCATTTGTCATGAAGTCACATGTTCATGTGCATATTACGACGGAGGAGGTTTCGGCCTCGATGTGGTAGGACTTGGTCTCCATATCAAATAACAGCGGAGTTAACGACGGAGGCGATAGGCTATATAGCGGCAGTGGAAGTACCTCGTTGCATAATGCCACTGTGGTTGGGTTGCATACATGCATACATTTCATAATTTAATGTGTTTTTGGTGATTGATAATTGTTGTGGTTATTTGAACTATCTGTGAGTGTTTGTATTAGGTGAGGCAAGGGTGCTTTAGTGCTATCTCTAACCTTAAGATTCTTCACATTATATTACTTGTGTTAAGAGACTACACACATTTGCTTTTATGTTGCTTCTCGTGTCGGCTGACTTGCAGTGCATGAGTGATGGTTGTGCCTAGCTCAAGTCGGTTGTGTCTCCTGCAGTGCGTATATGTACTGGGTTGGGGCCGAGTAGATTTTAGTGCTTTTATCTTTGATCTTGTGTATTTTATGCTAGATAGCTTTTGAACTAAAACTATCACATTTTGTTGTAACTTTTTACTAAGTATTATGACTTGATGTTTCTTGGCGAGAGTGCCTTATTTTATGGCGAGGTGCCTTATGTTATGGGCTTAGACCCTTTTGCCGATGTGATGCGCATGATTACATGTTTAGTATAATGTTGTGCATTTGTTTGAACTTAATTGAATTTTGTTTTCCTTTTTAAATCATCAAATGTAGCCTCCTTTGGTGGAATTTTGAAACTACGATTTTAATTTAGTAGATCGAATTGATTAGATAAGGGGTGTTACATTTGGTAACTTGATCCACAAAATCCATGGAAATGCTATCCCACTTCCATTAGGAACCTCTAAAGGTTGCATCGACCTGCGAGCTTACGGTGCTCAATTTTGACTTACGGCAAGTCAAGCAGGCATACCTGGCTGCGCCACATCCTTTTTCATACCGAGGCCACGAGCAACTTCTTCAAATCATGGTACATTTTGGTAGCACACGGATGAATACTCGACTTTGACTGCTCTATGGCTCTCCTCGAGGATCATCCTCTTAATCTCGGCATCATCGAGGAACCACAGATCGTCACTGAACCTCGATATACCACAGGAATCTAACTTTTGAAATCCCCGTCCACGACTTGATCACTGCGACCAACAAGTCGACAAGCTTCACATCCAACTTCTAAAGCGTCTCTGATACTAACCAAGAAGTCATTACCAATCCTCAGCATACCCAGTCTAACACTCTGTGGTGTTACTTCACAAACCAGGGCTCAAATCGCGGAATTGCTCAATCAACTCCAACTCCTTCACCATCATTCTTGACATATGTAAAGTTTTCCGACTTAAAGCATCGCCAGCGACATTAGCTTTGTCGGGATGATAGTTCAAGCCAAAATCATAGTCTTTCGTGACTCAACCAACGCCTCTGTCTCGTATTACGGCTCATTACGATCAAACAAGTATCTCGAACTCTTGTGGTCCTTTGAACAACTCAAATGCGGTACCATACGGATAGTGCCTCCAAATCTTGGCCTGAAACACAATGGCGACCAACTCCAAATCATGAGTGGGGTAGTTCTTCTCATGTGTCCTCAAGTATGCAGACGCATAAGCCACTACCTTCCCGTCTTGCATCAACACACCTCCCAAGCCCATCTTGGAAGCATCGAAATATACAACAAAGGTTGATCGCACGAGGCAACACTAACCTTTGGAGATGTTGTCAACCTCTCTTCAACTCATTGAAGCTCTCTTCCACACTTTGCATCCCGCACAAAGCCTTTCCACTTACCGCGTCAATTGGGTCAGCGGAAGGGCTAGCTTAGAAAGAAACCCTCGATGAACCTCCTATAGTAACAAGCCAACCCAGAAAGCTTGATCTCGATCCACGAGACTTTGGGCTCTCCCACTGCAATCTTGCATCCACCTTGGTATTGGGTCCACGGCTATACCATCACGAGAAATAATGTGACCCGAAGCTTACCTCGTTCGGCCCGAAATTCACACTTTGACAATTTAGCATCTGACTTCTTCTCTTTCAACACCTCTAGCACCAACCTCAGAGTGCTCTGCGTGCTCCTCCTAAGACTTAGAGTACACGAATGTCATCTATAAAGACCACCACTGGCGTCCAAGTAGCTATGGAAAATACGGTTCATGTACTCCATAAACACCCCACAGTGCATTGGTGACACCAAAGCGGCATTCTGAGTACTCATAATGCCATATCTCGTTACGAGCGCATTGTTTTACGGATATCTTCATCTTTCACTTTGATCTAATGATAGCGACCTCAAATCAATATTGCTAAAAACCTTAGCACCCACCGGTGGTCAGCGTGAGATCATCGATTCTCGGAAGAGGATACTTATTTTGATAGTCACCTTATTCGGTTGTCTATAATCCACACAAAGGTGCATACTCCCATCCTTCTTCTTCACTAACAAAGCTGGAGCTCCCCATGGTGACACCTAGGTCTCACAAATTTCTTCTCAGAAGCTCTTACATTTGCTTCTTCAATTGGATAACTTCGAAGTTGACATCGTGCGGTGCCATAGACACGAAGCCTAGTACCGGGGCACAAGATCAATCCCAAGCTCTACTTCCCTCTCTGCGGTGGCACACTAGGAATCTCATCGAGGAACAACGGGGAACTCACACACCACTGCAACCCTTGACCCACGGCTTGGTTCTCGGCGGACATAGATGCCATCAAAGCAAGCGGATGACCACCCTCGTTTCATTACCTTATGCGGTGGCCGGCGGACAACAAAGCAGACTCTTCCTCTTACGGAGGAGAAAACTCTGAACTTGTTGAAGCGGTTGATGTGCACATGGTACCAAGAATGGCGTCTAACCCGAAGGCAAGCGAGATAAGATCAACGAGAAAATCTGCGAGAAGGCGGCGAGAGGACACAGCACACAATAGAGGTAGTCAGAACCCTTGCATTTGGAGTGTCGATAACCATTTCCCCTCTTCATAGTAGACGATTACTAAATTCAACTTTTGAGCACAGGATAGTGACAATAAAGAGTCGTAGCACCAGTGTCAACAATAGCAACTAAAGGAGTACCATTAATAAAGCAAGTACCTCTAATCTCACTGGCCTCCTCTGAACTGCTGGTGCAAAAACTCTCCCATTGGACCTCTCTGCTTTGGTTTAGTACACTTGGAGCTAAAGTGACCAGCTTCACCACAATTGAAACCTGCTTTGCCTCCTTACGATCAATCGGATGCCATGTGACCTCCCTTCCCCTTGGAAGCATATTCTTTCCCAGTCTTGCAATCAAAACTCTTGTGACCCGGCTTGCCTGCTTGAAACACACAATTTTGGCGGGAGCATCTCCCCCCAGCAGCTTGCCATCAGTGAGACCTCTTACCATCGGCTCACTGCTACCACGGCGTACCTCTGTTTACCTCTGTCGTGGACACCTCATATGGCTTACCACAATGCGGAATTTACCCTACGGTCTCTCATGACTCAGAAGCGAGCATTCTTTGTCCTCCTCGTATATCTGCGATCAATCGGATCGGCAAATATACGATTTTACGATGCTCAATAGCTTGCTTGATATCGACCCTCGACCCGTTCTCAAACTTGATGCACTTTGAGAATTCTGAAACAGCCTCAGTAAAGTAGGGATAGAACTTAGCCAGTGCGTGAACTTGGCGGCATACTCTGAGGCGGACATATTCCCTTGCTCCAGCTCAAGGAACTCCATCTTTTTCTTCTCCCGACATCCTCGGAAAGTACTTCCTCAAGAACTCCCTTCGGAACACAACCCAAGTAACAACTTCATTGGCAGTACCCAATCTCTCTCTGGCCTCCAACCACCAGTCATCAGCCTCCTCTGCTAAAGTATGCGTACCATACACTTCTACGCTCATCAACTGCGATCCATTACCATGAAGATCCTCTCGATCTCCTTGACCATGCCAAAGCACCATCACGGGTTGTACCTCCCGCCCGAAGGTAGGAGGGTTCTCCTGCGGAATGTAGCTTGGACTCTGGCGTTCCATCATTCTCACCAACATTCTGCTGGTTCCCCCATCACCTGAGCTATGGCTTGCAAAGCCTCAACAAGAGCAGCATCAACTCTCCTTGCCATTTCAACCTAGCAACTGCGGCATTAACAACAATTTAGAACCGGTCTAACGATTACCTAGTTGTCATAAAACACTATAATGGACAAGCGGACTTGGTCGGACAGGCCAGAACTTTTGCTCACGATACCACTAATGTAACACCCCATTTCTACCGGCAATTTAAATTCAAAATAAGAGTTTAAAAATTCATTTCACATGAAATCATTTAATGGGATGCTACAACACTTCATTAAAATCAAGCTACTCAATAAAGTACACATCTCTTTAATTAAAGGAATACATGCGCGACTCGAAAGATGGAACTCTCAAACTTCATCAAATAAAACCACGCACTAGAAAAATAAATGTCACCTTGACGGAATAAAACACTATCTCGAAAAGAGTAATGTGATCTCGACAATACATAGAATATCAAATATAAAAGCTCAACAGTGAGCAAACCAAACAACTAAAGTCTAATTCCCATCCCCTAGGTGCTACGTATCAGAGCAGACCGACTCAGGGAAGTGAAGGGACTAAGCCTTCACTCATGGCTACAGTGGTAAACAACAACGAGAAGGGTGAGTCTCGAACCACATAATAAAGACTATAAGAAGTAGTATATACAATCACGGCGCAAAGCAGGCACGATTATACGGCCATGACTAGTCATACTAATTATCAACCAACAACACTCATGCTTTTATGAGAATGTATGCAGTGCAATGCAGTCATGCAAGTGGTACCATTTTCCCCCATGACATCATCATCAATAAATTGAGTCCACATGACTCTGGCCCCCATGGCCTCATCATCACAATATAAACGTCGCGGCCGCGGCGAGATGTATGCATGAGACTCCATGAACATGCCACACACAATTACACATTGTCAACATCATTTCTCACCTCATTTATCGATTTGATTTAGCCCCATGGCTCACAGCCCCATGGCATCATCAATCACCTCATTCACTATCTCATCACAATCATGTCCCAGGACTACACTCCAGCTAGAGGACTAAACCTCACTCGAGGACCTAAACACCACTTACGACCAAAATAGCACCTAGGGACCAAAACAACACCACTTAGGACCAAAGCTGTCACCTAGGGACCAAAAGCAGCACACCTAGGACCAAAGCTGTCACCTAGGGACCAAAGCAGCACACCTAGGACCAAAGCTGTCACCTAGGGACCAAAGCAGCACACACTTAGACACACAGCGGCACGGCGCCATTTTCCCCTAAGCTGCCCCCGCATGCAACTTGCGGCACATAGGCGCCAAAGTCCCGGCAACTTAGCGCCCGCGCTGGCACCACGGCCACCACGGCGCCATTTTCACGGCGATACAGCGCCCCACAGGCGGCACGGACCTGGGCACAAACTAAGACACAAGCGAGACCACGGTCTCGGACACGAGCGCATTCGAGCGCCATGGGCGTACACGGTGCCTGCTGAACCACGAGCAACAACACGAGCGCGGGGCGGCCATTTGGCGCCTGTCTGCTGCGCCACATGCACACACACAACCTTGCCATAGTGCAGCGCCACCACTGGCGCCATGGGCGCAAAATGGCGCCCGGCGCCAGGAACACGCACACACCCACCTGGCGCCCTGCGGGCGCCACAGGTAACCATTTGGCGCCTGCGCTTACACAAGCACAACCCGGTGCATTGGCGGCCACACTTGGTGCCACAGCCTGAACCACGGCACACACGGCACTCACCCGGCACACGGGCGCCGTGCAGGCGCCACAGGGGCATCCATTTAGCGCCCTGCACACCTGCAACGATGACACGAGCACCACGGGCGCCATTCTAAGCGGCTTGGCGCCCGATCAGCGCACGCACGCACCACGGCCAGCGCACGATTACCACGAGCGCCATTTCGGCGACATTTGGCCCCACATGTAGCAAACCACGAACCACACACTCTTGCTCACGGTAACCCGGGCGCCATTTCTCTAGCCATATGGCGCCACAGAGTACTAGGGTCCTTAAATCATTTCGACCAAATTTTCTCAAAACCAATCATTATATACAATTCAAATACACTCTATAATCATTCTAATACATTCAATTTCATACTTTAAACATCAAATCATGCATCAAAAGCGAAATCAAGAACATGAACCCCTAACATTAAGCCTAAATCGATTTTCATGCAATTTATCAATTTCAACCAATCAAACAATCATACAATAATCAAATAACATCAAACAAAGATCCTATGATCTACATACAACCTATTATAACCTCTATTATAAGGTGAGACTCCCTTACCTTAATTTAAGCGTAAAGCGTCCTTCTCCACGAGTCACCTACAAAACCTCGACCAACAAGAGCTCCTTACTCCTTCCTTCTCCCTTGTTGCGATCAAGCTCTTCCTTAACTTCTCCCTCTTGCGCCGTTTCTCTTCTCCCTTTCTCTCTCCTTTCTTTCGTTTTCTTTCTTTCTTTGGCAAATGGTGCGAATTGCACCAACCAGGAAACCTAAGTCATTGGGCTTGGGCTCTTGGGCCAATACTCGCGATCCGGTATTACAATACCATTCCGCTTCAATTAAATAAAATACTACATTATAATTTAATATAATTAAAATTAGTGCAACACTTTAAATAATTTAATCAATTACTTAATTAAATCATTTAGGGTGTTCTGAGAATACGTCTAAGTGGGTGAATGGTGGAGCCAATTTGGTCATAGCGGCAGTTTAGTCCTTAGGTGGCGGTTTGAGCCTTGTAGTAGCGGTGTAGTCCACTTACTTTTGGTGTCGATGTGTCCGATGAGTTGGGCGTTAGCCCATAAGCGCTATTGATGATGTTTTGGTGAATTAAATGGCGATATAATGGCGATGTAGCGGCGATGTAATGGCGATGTAGCGGCGATGTAGTGGCGATGTCAATTCATACATGATGTGATTGTTTGTGGTTGATGCATTGTTCATGAAGTCACATACCTCGTATGCATCAAGCGGCGACATAGGCCGGCCTCGATATGGTAGACCGGTCTTCATATCATAGCGGCGTATGTGCGAATGGCAAAATAAGCGGCGATGATGGTACCACATGCATTATACCCTTGGTGTTGGGTTGCATTCATGCATACACTCATGTGATTTATGATGTTTACGGTTGTTTATGAGTTGAGGTGTTCTCTAACATGATGTTTATCATACATCCTATTATATGTGTTAGAGACTCACCATACTGTTTTTATGTTTGCTTCTTATGTAAACGACAGCGTGCGGGTAATTCAAGTGAAGGTTCTTCCTTGCTCAGTCTTGTTATGGCGTCTTGCTTTGATATGTAGCACTGGGGCCGAGTAGTCTAGTAGTCGTTTTAATTAAGTTGTTGGTGTAACTTAGTGATGTATATGAATCATGTTTTATTCTGCTGCGTGATGATTATGCCAATTTATTATGTCCTTGAGCCGAGGTTGTTGGGACATCGTCCTTTGACTATAGTTCTATATATTATACTGTTTCTTGTGTATTGCGCCATTGATGTTTTGTTTGGTTTTTCATGAAGTAAATGTAGCACTCTCTTGTGGGTGGTTTTCGAAAACTCTGATTTTAATAATTAAATATTAGTCTATTAGAAGGGGGTGTTACACTTTCCACCTATCGAACAGTCCTTCCTCGTGTGATGACCGCCCAAACACTCATACGAAGTTTGGGATATAATCCACAAACATTACTACTCTCACTTGAAAGCTGCGAGTTCGCGACTTTGTTGAGAATTCATGAACACCTAGAAGGCGAATCGATCGATCTCTGAATACATCATGACGATCCACGCCCTTGGTAATTCACTCATTTCAATTGGTGAACCCATGACAAATCAGGACAAGATTGACGTTCTACTCGATGGATTGCCAGAAGAATACGGTGCCTTCGTGATGATGATCTATGGTTTCCCAGATTCCCCAACCCTATCGGATATTGAGTCTCTTCTGCTAGTTCAAGAGGCACAATTGGACAAACATTTCAGAAGCCCGACAACCACACCGGTGAGTACAAACCTTGCTCACACATCTCGCCAATTTAAATTCAACAACAAGTGTGGTGGTAGTGCCTTGATGATGAGGGCCAGCGCAGTGGTCGAGGCCGCTCTCAGGTCAATGACTCTTGCTATGCTTCTAGTACAAGACCAACGTGTCAACTATGCAACAAATATGGGCACCCTACGGGTGAATCTTTGTACCAATTTGATGAAGACTTTGAAGCACCTAAGCCAGAAATTTGGGCATCCTCGAGAATGCGGATGGCAACAAGTCAACAAATAACAAAGATTCCAAGAACCATCCACCTCTCGACCTCGGGTGAACTTTGCCACTATGGACATGTCTCTGATGCTCTCACCAAGACTATGAATTGTTGCGTGGTGACACAGGTGCATTCCATCACGTAACTCCCTTTAGTGAGCACTTAGATTTTAGCACTCCTTACACTGTCACAGCCACTATTGCCATGGGCAATGGTCAAGGCGTTCTAATTAAATCCATAGGAAATTCTGTGTGTGCATCTCATTTCAATCCCAAAGTACTTTTGCATATGCATCAATTACTTCATGTGACACACATTAAGAAGAATCTGTTATCTGTATCTAGATTTGCCAAAGTCAATAATGTTTTCTTTGAATTTCACCACAAATATTGTCTTGTTAAATCCCAGGTCACTAAACAAGTTTTACTAAAGGTTTTGAAGAGAAAGATGACCTATATGCTTTCAAACTTCGTTCCTCTAAAGTAGTAGTGCACTCTCACAATAAAATGTCCCAAAGGGCCTTTAGTCCTACTGTCAATCAAGTTACACAGAATGTTCACACACCTGAAACATTAGGTTCAGATTCTTTGTTTGAATTGTGGCACCTAGACTTGGCCACACTCATGCAAACAATGTTAATACCATTCTCAAGTTGTGTAACATTTCTATTCCTAATAAATGTACAAATTTTGTGTGTAAAGCATGTTGCCTTGGAAAATCTCACAAACTCCTGCACCGTCTTCCACTTTACCACTTACACGCTTTGCACTTTTGAACTTGTTCATCTTGATTTGTGGGGGTCTTCTCCTCGCCTTCTAAAAGCTGGTTTCAATTACTACATTACATTTGTTGATACATTCACTAAATACACTGGATCTACTTTCTCAAAAATAAATCGATGCTCTCACTTTGCTTTTACTCAATTCAATGCTAAGATTACCACTCGATTCAATACTAAAACCAAGTCGGTCAATCTGAATTTGGGGTGAATTTCATTCAACATTTGGCAAATCTAGGTATCACACATAGGCTCACTTTCCACTTACACTTCACATCAGAATGACACTGTAGAAAGAAAGCATAGGCAAATTGTAGAAATGGGATTGTCTTTACTTGCATATGCATCTATACCAGTCGACCTTTGGGATCATGCATTTGTTTTTCTTTGTTCAATTGATTAATATCTTACCTATTATTGCTCTGACCCTCTACTTCACCTAATCAAGTGCTTTACTACAAACCACCCACCTATGATCATCTTAGAATCTTTGGGTGCAATGTCTATCCCTTTCTCAGACGATATAATAACCACAAACTACATTTCAAAAGTGAGGTGTGTGTTAACTTAGGTATTTCCCCCCAACATAAACGTTACAAATGCTTGAGCCTAGTGTCGGGATCTATATCTTGAAGGAACTCATTTTTGATGAAACTAAGCTACCATATACTACACTATTTCCCACCACACTGCTAGTCAATCAACCACTTGTCACCTCTTCAAATATATGCCTCCCAATCTCTTCATCGGATACCACACCTCCTACACTTATCCTCCTCTCCTCTAACACATTCCTCTCTTTGTACCACAACCAAACATTGATCCACCACCCTCTACTACACACAAACACCTTCATCACTTGAACAACTGTCCCAAACACTAATACCCAAGCTTTCATACCTCCTCGGCGGCACCCGGGCTCCACCATCACTGACCACCACCTCTGCTACTACTTCTATTCATCCTATGTTGACAAGAGCATAAAGCGGCAAGTCAAGCCCGAGGTCTTTCTACCATGCATGAGAACCTACTCTTGTAAAACAAGCTCTTATCGACCCCTCGGTGGCGTCTTTGCTATGCGAGAATTTGAATATGATGCCCTCATGACAACAATACATGGACTCTCCTTCTCTCCTTTCTCATAGAAAAACCATAGGTTGCAAATGGGTATATAGAATCAAAGAATTCCACCAAATTGAAGGGAAAGACTTCACAGAAACCATTTCACCTGTAGTGAAACCCACCACCATCAAAATCATCTTCACTCTTTCCCTCACCTACAATTGGTCTATGCAACAAATTGATGTAAACAATGCTTTCATCAATGGTTATCTTCATGAAGAAATTTGTATGAAACAACCCCTGGATTTGAGTCAGTGATCCATCTCTAGTATGTAAACTTAATAGAGCTTTATATGGTTTAAAGGAGGCCCCAGTGCAGTTTGAGAAGGTGACCACACAATTGGTTAAGTTTGGATTCACTGCCAGTAGGTATGACCAGTCCATGTTTGTATATTCTCATCATGGTGTCAACCTCTATGCCTTAGTCTATGTCGATGATATAATCATCAACGGCTCATCTCCCAATTGATTTACGAGGCCTGGTCTCCAAACTCGGCCATTCTTTTGCTCTCGAGGATCTTGGTACTCGGATTATTTTACGGGGATAGAAGTGAAGAAAACACCCATTGGTTCTCTCGATTATGACTCGACTAAATATATAAGAGACCTTATGCGAGAGGACCCATATGCGGGATTGTAAAGGAATGGCCACACCTATGTTATACTGCAGAAACTAAGTAAGCGGCTCACGATGTTATGCAATATCTACATAAGTATAGGTCTATTGTAGGTGAGCTTCAATATGTGACCACTTACTAGACCAGGAATAGCCTTTGCAGTTAAAAAATTGGGTCAATTTTTATGACATAAGAATAGGTCTATTGTAGGTCTATTCAATCACTGTTGTATGAACTCAGAGTCCCATTTCAAATACCTACTCTATTTTGTGACAATCTTTCAGCTATTGTATTAGCTCATGGCAATTTTACATGCAGAACCAAGCACGTTAAGCTTGATATTCATTTTATCACGAGAAAATATTCTTTGCAAAGACTCTTGGGTTCACCATACACTGCTACATCTCAGGTTGCTAATATTTTAACGAAAGCATTGGGGACCTCTACTTTCCTCACTTTGAGATCCAAACTCAGAGTTGTGCCAACTGTTGAGCTTGCTGGGGGGCTATTGGAGAAGGTCATTATTGACCATTCTCACCTTCCAAAGTCAACAACTTCTCAATCAATACTCTGGTCAAAGCCAACGACACATCAGCATCCAGCGACACATCAACATCTCAATTACTTCATGTAATAGCTTAAGGGTTTACTTTTATCTCTTTCAGATCTGTTGTAAATCAGTTGTAAGTGTAACTGTCTTTGTAGTTTGTTAATCTTATGGCCCAGTTGAACCGTATTCAGTTAAGTTAGTTTTGGTTCAATCGGCATGTATAAATTCAAGTGTAACACTTAGATTGTTACCGTTTACCACAGTAATTATAAAAGAAAGTGCGAAAAATGAGTGAATTTGTTTTCAAATCTAAAATTACCAATTTAGAAAATAGTTTTCGCAAGTAAAAGATGTCATCAACCCTTAAATCATATAAACAAGATTTATAATAATACCAAATACTAAGCGATAAAACATTTCTTTCAATATAATAACAATAATGATATTAATTATACAATAAAAGTACAACCCCAATCCAGATGTCACATAATCATAGCAATTAACTTTTAATCCAATAAACTAAAAATAGTGACATCAGCGCGTAGAATCAAATCTCTCCACTCCCTTTATCGTGAAGGCTACTCAGACAACACACGTAACTTAATCTAAAAAAAGTGGTTTACGGGTGAGAAAAGCGTCAAACCATATAAGAAACATAAGGCGAAACTAAAACAACAAAGACTATCACATAACGAGGAACAATCAACGATAATGGTTACAACTTTCATAACACCCATTCACAAATAATCACGAACTAATCTCCGGCTAATACTAGTGTCGCGACATCATGTATGGTTCTAAGACTACAAGCAACAACAACAACAACAATAGGATCGGGATACCTTGCAGATTTTGCCTTACAATCATCATCAACAACAACGACAACAATAGGACCGGGATGCCTTGCTTAAATGGGATACCTTGGCGATAATGCCTACGGGGAACAACATCAATAGGGCCGGGATACCTTGCCCGATGGCGCTACAGCAGCGGGGAAGAGGACTATGAGGGCCGAAATACCTTGCCCGATAATCACTTGAAGAACACCCGGATGAGGACTATTGGGGCCGGGATACCTTGCGACGGGATATCTTGCCCGATAATGTCGCTTACTAACAGCGACAACAAGTATTGAAGTGCGATAACTATCATTTATGATGGTTATTACTTACTTTTAAGCTTGATTTTAGTTGAGATAACAAGCATGATGTTTGATTTCTCTTATAAATAAGTGTTTAGGATAGAAATAATTGTGCAAGGATGAATTTGTTTTAATTGGGCATTTTGATGCCCTTGTGCGTTTATTTGCGTTTTGTTTAAGTGTTGCAGCAACAAGTTAGCGCAATTGTGAAAATCGCGGATGAGAGAGAAGAGCAAGAAACACGGAAATTAAGGAAAGGACAAGTGTGTCAGAGTTGGAGGAGCATAGAAAGACATGACCTCGTAGGAATCTTCCATAATTGCCTTTTACCCTAGGGAATTGTACCTTAATTTGGTCATTTTTAGGGTTGTGTGCTAGGAGACACTATAAAAAGGAATTTTACCTTCTTCATTTGTATGCTCTACCGTCAGGAAGGAAGTATAGAGATAGCTTCCTCTCTTTGCATGCAAGCTCACCACAAATTACCAAATTGATTCAATATTCTTTGAGATTATTCTTTGAGAATCAACTTTGAGTTACATTTTCTTGGAGATTTCTACTTGTAAGAAAATTTGGATCAAAACTCAGTTGCCATCATTGGAGTCCTCTCTTTATTTCTATCCTAGTAGTATACATTTCTACCTTGAAATTTGTAATATGACTTCTACTATTTTGTTTAAGTTGTTTCCCATGTTTTGCAAGCTCAATATGAGCTAAATACTCATAGTTGAGATGCTAGATCTGATGTAGCTAATTTTCTATGTGATTAATGAAGTATGTTTAATGTTGTGCATTTTACCTTGTGTGTGATATTATTTCCATTTTAGAGTAGGATTGGCCGTCTATTCTAAATAGCATTTATAAATTCAGAGATGGTTTGTAAATTAATCTCACAAGGTAATATGGGTAGTGTTCATTAAAAGAGATTTTAATGTTCCTTGCTTAAACCCAAGAGATAGGAGGGCAAAACCCATAAGGTGAATACTGTCGGTGCTTAAGCAGCCTAGGAAAACCTAGTGTGAAGTATTTGAGAATATATGTCTTATTGCTGCAGCACCTATTGCTGCAGCATTGAACGTACCCTTAATTGCATTTTAATGAAGCTACTGAAGTGAATGCATCTCAGCTTGTTCTCATCACGATTTTCATTACCGCACATTTACTTTGTTTATGTTGCAAAACTTGTGTGTCATTTACTTTACTCACTAATTTGTTAGTCAAATTAAACTCTCACAATTAAGCATAATTCCTCGTGGGAACGATCTCACTTACTCTATATTACTTGTTTGGACAGTGTACACTTGCACTATACCATTTCACACTGCAGTGCGGCTCGCCCATCTTTGCGGCGAGTCATTGCCCATGCTGCGACAAGGTTCCTCCTACAAGCAAATTCTGCGAGTGCGACTCGCCCATCTGCGATGAGTCATTGCCCATGCTGCGACAAGGTTCCTTAAACATCATCATCATCAACTTCCTAAGAGTTCCTAAGTCTAAGGGTATCATCAACAATTAGGGGTCGTTTGTTCTATAATCATCATCCCGGGTATCACCATACAACTAGGGGTTACTATAGTCATCATCTCTGGTCATAATTGTTACCCAAGTCCCCGCTAATTCAATATAATAACGTCATCCTTATATTCCCATGTAGACATTTTGATTGAATCATTCTAATCCCAACTTCACCCATTATTTGATATTTCTTTAGGCTCTCTTTGACTGTCATTGTCTAAATTACCATCCATTGGTCAAGGTTACTTAAAAATACCTTAGGAAGGGTCGGGTATCGTCTAAAACACACCTAGAATAGGGTCCTTGCTCGACTTAACCAATTTATAACAAAACATTTAAAATTCATTGCTCATACACTAGCTTTCACACAAATGAGTTGTCAGCGTAAGACATAGGGATCATGGGACATCCCAGTTATGTCAACTACATTCTATACTACCATGTTCCCTAGTTATCATTCCCCCTCTTCTTACTCTTAAATTACCCTCATTGTCAACTCAATTCTTCATCTTTGTTACAAACGAGTTGGTCAAATAAAATAACATCAGTCAACACAACTTGACTACTCATCCTAGGTTCATTCCCTAAAATCAACATATTAGCTACAGAAATCTCAATCATTAAATTATAGTCATCCAGTTATTTAATTCTGATCATCCAAATCAAATCAAATAATGTACAATTGTCCAAATTGAATAAAAAATGAATATATAAATAGCGATAATCAATACTATTTTAGTCCTATCCCCTATTCCCCATATAGAAAAGAAACCCTTTCCCCCGTACCTGGAATGGGAAACTCGTTCAACATTCAGAGCTGAGAAACATCTAGCAGTGATAGGTGCAGTCGAGCTAACGAAATGTGGCGACCGATTATAGCACTTATAGGTTCGCCATAACATTAACACATCGAGAAGCGGTGGTGTTTCTTAATGATCCGATAGAGGGATCGAACCCGTTGTCACTTTTTAAAACAATGATTACGGATTGCAAACATGAGAAGTAAGGGAATATAGTACTACTCTCGAATCTCAATGTATGTGATTATTAGCATAGACCATTAATAAGGGGTTAAATGAAACATCTGATTGGCCATATGCAATCCAAATTGACGTGACCAATAGAGTTAAGGATTTTTTTTTCATACCCCCCACATTATACACCACAGTCCCATAAATGCTAAAAACCCAAATATACCCCTTTCATTTTTTAAAAAAACACAACAGACCCCACCATTTTTACTGTTTCTCGGATTTACATGAGAAAAAGGTAAATCCGGAAATAATGTTGTGTTTCCCCCGGATTTACTATCAAACCCCCCATAAATCCCGTTCATATTTTGCATATCGAATTTAGTAAATCCGGAATTTTTTTTTTAAAATTTTTTCCCGAACATACCGTTTTTAAAGGTAAATCCTGTTCATAAAACTGCATAACGAATTTTCCTTTAAAAAAGGTATTTTCGGGAATTTTTTTTCTTGTTTTATCTTATATTTAACTTTGTCTTTAACAGATATGGTTATTATGGACTTAACCGCTGCGTTTACGACATTCAAGATATTTCCTACTCGAGATGCAACGACATGTTGGGTTAGATATACGGGGAAAGCCACGGAGAATGGGAAAGGAAAGAAGAACAAAGTTGTTTATGGTTGTGAGAGGCGTGGTAGATACAGTCGAGTAGATGTTGGGTGTTCTGCTAGACACAAGACATCAAAAAAGTGTGTCTATCAGTTTGCATTGAAAGCTAAACCACTTTTACCTCCGAGTTCTGATTGGAAGGTGAGAGTGGTGTGTGAGATTCATAAGAATATTTTTGTAGAAGCAATATTTGGTAAGTTTAGCAAGGAGGAGCGGTCGGTTGGTGAGGAGCATCTGTCTTTGGGAGTGAAAGCATTCAAAGTCTTGAGGCATTAAAGCAGTTACCAATGACTTGAGTAACATTAGTCGGTTGTATAGAACTTCATAGCGGTATCGGAAGGGAAAGAGAGGTAGTATGGCGAGATCGGCGACTTATGACATTGATTGATCGAATCATTACTTGTGTTGGACGATATGACTTAAAAAGGCGATATTGTTGAGGAGATCATGTGGTCACATCTGATAGTATCAAGTTATTGAGGATGTTTCCTACTATATTGATTATGGGTGCACCTTTAAGACTAACAAGTATGCATTGCCTCTCATGGAGATTGTTGGTGTCACTTCCTTTGAGTTGACATTTTTAATTGCATTTGCTTACTGTCTCATGAAGCGATATGATGACTACACATGGGTGTTTGCGAGCCTAAGAGATTTGATGGTGTGTGATATCGCACTTCCTCGAGTTAGCCTAGCGACTTTAAATTAGTTTTGACATTACATGACTTTTTTTTTGCATTACTAATTGAAGGTCTGGATATTCCTCAAGTTATCCTCACTGATTGTGAGGAGGCACTGATGAATGCTATCAAGGTTGTGTTTCCGGAGGCAATTAATTTGCTTTGTCGGTATCACATTAACAAAAATGTGAATGCTCACATTAAGAAGCTGGCCAAGGGAGATAGTGTGAACTCACTAATGTTACTTTGGCATAATGTAGTTGACTCTACATTTGATGATGAGTTTACTGAGGCTTTGCATGATTTGGAACAATCATCTACTGATATACCCCAGCTTATGGCATATGTGAACAAGCAACGGTTGTATCCTCACAAGGAAAGATTTTGTGGCCCGTGGACGGATAAAGTGAGACACTATGGAAATACCACGACTAATAGGTATGCTAATATTTTCTTATGTGTTTAAAGCTTATGTTTATGTTTGTCATTTTTTTGTTTTAATTTTTTCCTTACATGTCATAGGGTTGAGGCTGCCCATTGGGCGTTGAAGAGATCATTGGGTTCTAGTGGTGGTGATTTATGCAGAAGTTGGGAGTCAATGCATGGGATGATCAATGCACAGACTAATAAAATTGTGGATTCTTTTCAAAAGAGCATCAACTGTATAGATGCCCAACACAACATTCCATTCTACAAGAATATACACGGATCATATAACTGGTGAGTTTGAAAACATGATGGATGGTGTAGGCACGGATAAGAGCAAGTGTGGTGGTTGTGTGATTAAAGTTACTCATGGATTACCTTGTTCTTGTGAACTTGGAATTTAGCACCAAAATGGGCTTTCAATACCATTGGATATGATTGATTCACATTGGAAGAGGCTGAGTTTGGAGGCAATGGATGAGGAACGGGTGAAAGAAGCGTCACAAGGAGGTGACTTAAGCTATACAATAGATGAGATTTGGAGGCAATGGAATGACATGCATCTTTAGGAGAGATGTGTTTGGAAGAGATGTCTTGATGATTAGGCACTACATCCATGGTTCCACCAAAGCACAAAGTCGAGACTAGGGGTGCACCAAAGACGGGGAAGAAGAAGAAAGAGTATGATGTGAAGAGAGACCCTTCTTGGTGGGAGCAGTGGATGCATCTTTGGAAATACCCACACAGAAAGCGTCAAAGATACCTCCCCGGCGGTCCTCACAGCTAGCATCATAGGTACCATCACAGCTACCATCATAGAGGACAGCAGCTGAGCTGGCATAACATGACATCCACTTGGTAAGTCACTTTCCAGATTTTTTACATAAGTATGTTGATGACATTATCAATGTGGAGGGGGATGGAAAGCAGTGGCTTTAGATGCATGCATTTATCTTTGCACTGAAACCTGATTGGCAAGTTGTTGAAATGATTTGATATGTGAGATGGAGTCAAATTGGTTTGATTACACAAAGGTGATGGGTGAAAGCGTTCGGATGGTTAGGGATTCATTGGTTCTGTCCCGAACAAGCGAGGAACAACCTATTGAGAAGTGGATGTCCCTGCCTAACACGTGACATGTTATAACTACTAGATATCGAGAGACTCTTGGTTATGTTGTCACCTCATGGCGAACATTCTTCCTTTTGAGGAGATTGTGTTTCAGTCGAGCAGTTTGTTTGTGTTGAGTTCATACATAGGAATCATTGGATATCAAGTCAAGTTCAACCGCACTAGCCTTGATGCCTCCTCCTCGTCCTTCTTGGGGTCAATATGCTTGGTGAAGCTAGATCGTGGCAACATCCATACATTGGACCCATGCAGTTATGGGCCTCTTTTGTTCCAGACTATGTTCCACAGACACCACTTGATTATGTAGACATTACATGATTGTGTATTCTTGGATTATACATGATTTTACATGATTATGTTGTGCTTTAGTTATAGCGTTAATAGTCTTAGAATATTTTCTAACTCCTATTTTTAACCTCAACAACGGAGTATTATACTTTGTCTACAAGGTCATAATTTAAAAAATAAATAAAATAATTAATGCATGGTAAAAACTGACCAATACTTTTTCATCAATTTCATGTCTTCTTTCGTTTCTTAATGTAGAATGCAGTTTTAATTAATGTTAATCCTCTTTTTAATAAATTTTTTCTTTTTTTAATAATTTTTTTCTGGAAATACCTATTAATTTGGTAAATCCGGTGGAGGGTTTTTTGGATTCCCGGATTTACCAAAAAAGAAGGTAAATTCGGTTCACAAATAACGAACCAGATTTACCTGCGTTTTTGGTAAATTCGGGAATCTAAAAAAAACCCCACGGTTACAAAATTATAGGTATTTCAAAATTTAATTAAATTAGGGGCATTTTTGTCCTAAAGAGTATATATTTATGAGGGTGGGAGAGATAAAGGGGGGTACGAAAAAAAAAACCTAGAATTAAATGGTGAGCAAAGAGATGGAATCGAAGAGGTGGTAGGGTATAATGGCGATCCGGATCCTCTCCATAGAGAACCTCTACATCAATGTCTCAATCGACAATATCAACTGTAAGATTATTCCAACAACAGAGAGATGAAACTCAAATAATTAGAAAAAACGTTTTCTTTTTCGGCGGCATGAGATGCTTTTTTCTCCCGATTTTTTCCAAACCTCAACGTTTCAGATTTCAGTGCTCTGCTCAAGACTCAAGTGCAAGAAACTCACCATATACAATCATATAATAATACAATTATATATATAGGTATCTCAAAGTACAAATTCTGATGTGTCATTCTATGAGGTCATCCACATCAGCACAATTTATTGTTCACAAAATATAGGCAACTTTACTTTTGCCAACACAACAATACAAACATATTTAAAAACTATAACTGCCCCAGAATTTTCATAACATTCACAGCTACAATAATAGCCTATAATTACACTCATTTTCTTCACGGTACATGTTGGTCAACCATCCAATATCTACATAATTGCTGCCCATGTTCTCCCCTGCATACAAGTGTCCCATATTTTAAATTATTGACACATTTTAATTTGAATAACCCATCAATTGCATTCAACTTCTCACAATTGAGCCATTCTAGCTTTCAAAGTCACTGCAAAGTCACTGCAGAAAATAGGTAGAATTGCCGTTTCAATTATATGTTAGAATTAAAAAAAAACCAACATCTTAGATGACAACTTGCAAATCATTCATTTTAAAAACTATAACCGCCTCAGAATTTTCATAGCATTCACAGCTAACATTAAAACATTGAAACCGATGGAGAATTGTTTTTACAATGAATTGAAGCTCCACAAGTAGAATTGGCTCCAATTTTATTCATAGCTCACACAAAAAAAATTCAAAATCCATTTTGGCGCAATTTTCAAAAATCTTCCAAACTTTTTAAATTACCAATTCAATCACTTTTGATACCACTAACATCTATATTAACACTATAAATAGGCTCCATTGGTATCACATCCTTCCCTCAAATTTTTTTATGCTCTTCTCCATTACACATTATCTACCAGCTATTCTTTTCAGTAATCCTGTTTACTTCTTAGAAAACAATGGAACTCAGTGCTGAAATGGCTGTTGATTTCCTATTTCTTCGTAATGTCAACTTGAATGCACTACACCTTTTTGGCACAAATGTATATAAAATTCTGTGACAATTCTCTAACACACCATTCCTTATTTTTTTGGCTACCTAATTATTTTTTTATTGAATTCCCAAGTTATCAAATATATCTGATTTCAACCTACTTTTAAAATTTTCTCAGGGCTCCAATAACATAGTCATGGCCCATATTGACGAACTCGTTGCGGTTAATGTAACACCCCAAAGTAATTCATTTAGTTATTTAATTGGGTTACTTAAGGTTTACAACATTATTAATTAAGCTAAGTGATCTATGTAGAGTGTGTATTTTATTAGGAGGCATTTAAGTAAATAGAGAAAGGTGAGATTAGAGGCCCATGAGTGATTAAGAGGCCCAATGTTTCCTTGAAAGCCCATACGCATGGCTTAAAGAGAGTGGCCAAGTAGGATGAGATATTCACTTCCAGCAAAATATCAAGAAAGGTAAAGGGAAAGTAAGAGGGAAAAGGGTAGGTGGAATAGTGCTTTTAGAGAGGAGGAGAAGCTGGGCGTGGAAGAGGCTGGAATTGTGGAAGAAGAGGCTGTTTGCGTGGTGATCATTGTGTTGAAGTGTCGAGAGTGATCTTACTGCAACTAGTTGAGGTAAGGGGGCTCTCTTTCACTTATAATTTTGAGTATATGATGAGTGTTGTGTGTGAATGGACTTAGAGTTGTTTCTGAGTTGCGTTTTGTGTTTAATGAATGTTTTAGTTGTGGTTACTTCACTTTGGTGAAGATTGTGATGGTTGTTGGTAAGTTGGTTGGGTGAGAAACCAAGGGAGGAAAATGGGAGGCGAGGATACTCGGTCAGTGAGTATTAATGGGAGTAAAAGGCGTTTTTAAGTTTAATCTTAGGGAGAAGTACCCAAAGGAAGGAAGAGGAAGGTTAGGCGCATGAGGCGTAGAAAGCAGAGGGTGTACTTGCTGAGTAGGCTAATCTGTGAAGAAGCGTAAGTGTCACGAGCGTAAGTTGTAAGGTGGAAGAGGGCGAGGAGAGTGGTGCGGCGTAGGCGATGGTGCGTAAGGGTAGTTAAGACCCAATGTGAGTGTCGACTTGTGGTTCTTAGAGGTGTAGCATAGGTATCACAGAGGTGATTCTGAGAGTATGGAGTGTATTTATACACATGGGTGTAGTTCTTTGGTGAGGTTGCCGAGATGGTATGGCAGCGGGGTGAATGAATAGAGGCTTGTTTCCTAAGTGGCTGAGATGGGTGATGTAGAGGTGAGGAGGATAGTAATCCTAAGTGTAGTAACCAAGGTGGTATGAGGGCGCCATTGAAGTGAAGTGCGTACCCAGTGTAGGTATAAGCGAGGTAAGTAATGATGATGAGAGGTAGTGTAAACCGGTAGGAGTCATGATTGAGGTGGAGTAAGTATGGTAGTTGTGGTCCTCAGTGACATTTTAGTTCACTATGTTTAGTACGAGTGATGAGGTTAAGCTTTTGAGCTCTGATTGGAGGTGTATTGAGTGTTGAGTTGGTCGGTAGCTATAGAGCTATGGCCAGAGATGTTGGAGTCTTAGAGATGAAACATAAGCTTAGGGGTGAGAGGTGCCTAAGTGTAGAGTGTGAGGCGATGCGGTTAAAGTGGAATACCCAGTATGGGACTCACAGAGGTAAGTATTGGTGAGGTGGCAAGATGAGATAAGCGTTATGGCGTTAGTATAGCGTGCTTAAGTACAAGTCCGAGGTACCACAGTGAGTGTCTTAGGAGTCTTTGAGTGAGTGAGTGTTAGAGGTGCTGTGAGCTGTAGAGGTGATTATTTTATTGTGAGAATAAGCGTAGTTCTTTGTCGAGTGCCCTTTGTGGGTGACATTTAGTGTCATCATTGTTTAAAGAGTCGAGTTGGTGTAGTCGGTTTAGTCCACTAAGTGGCGTTTTAGTCTAGGCGGCGTGAGGTCCTATTTATGAGCGAAGAGGCTGCGGTCTTGGTGATGGGTCTATGACACGATATTTTTGTGTAGAAATTTGCGGTCTTGGTGATGGGTCTATGACACGATAGTTATGAATAAAAGGTGCGGTCTAATTGGTGAGTTCTTGTAATGGTGTTATGATTTAGTTGAATAATGTATATGTTGTGTGTTATGCATTGTTCATGGCGTCGCTTTATAAATCATAAGCATAAGGTGATAGTGAAGACTTGGTCTTGGACTTGATCCTAAGGTAATAGCAGAGGACTTGGTCTAAGGACTTGATCAGAAGGTGATATGAAGACCGGTCTTAATGGATCCATCATGCATATACCACTGGAAGTATGGAGTGCATCATTCATATAAATCATGCGCGATTGTAGTATTATTTTGTGTTATGAGCGAGGTGTCATAGCTTTCTTGAGCTAATTTGCTTTGTGTGAGTCGATGAAATTTGAGTTGTCTTTATTACATGAGTAGAGGTGTTTTAGTGCATTCTTAGCATTACATTTATCATAAACCTCTATTATATGTGTTTAGAGACTCACCCTCTTGCTTTTGTGTTGCTTCTCGTATCGTGACTGCGGTGATAGCTAGCGAAGGTTCTTCCTTCTTACTGTTGAGTTGTGGCGTCTGCTCTGGTAGTGTGACAAGGGGGCGAGTAGGATAGTAGTTGTTGTTGTTTTGTTTTGGTTGTTGAATTGTAACATATTGATTTTTAAATAAAGCGTGTTTTATTTCATTTGTAATATAAACTTGATAGTTTGGTTTGGTTTCTTAAAATGAAATGTAATGCTCCACTTGAGAGTGAGGTTCTTGAAAACTACGATTTTAATTAATTAATTAGTAGAATATAAGGGGTGTTACATTAGTGGTATCGAGCGATTCGATGCAATAAGGCCAAGTTGTCGATCGTAGAGTTTGAGTCCACTTGTCGATCTTGCGAGAGACTTTGTTGTAGAATTTGTTTGGTTATTTGCAAGTGTGGATGGTCTAATTGAGATAGGTGTGATTAGATCATATGGTGATGGATGTAGTATTGCTTGTAGTTGTTGTGGTATTGTTTGTGACATTGAGGTATGTGTAATTAGAGGGGTTTTAACGACGTCAAAAGAGTGGGAGTCGTGGCGGCGCCCGCGCACTCTGAGGCTGCGTTAAAAATTTACGAGTTGTGTAATTTTGAAAAGAGCGTAGTTTTGTGACCTTAAGTAATTGGTTGAGTGGTAGGAGGGTGATCACGATTACTCATCCCGATGAAAGAAGCGACAATAACTCGTGGTTATTATAAAATTTTGAAAATGTATTAATTTCAACTTGAATAATTGAGTGGTGAGTGTAAGCTTGTTTGACTCTTAATGTATAGATAATTAGGTGTCTTAGAAGAATAAGATCTGGCGGAGATGAGGAGGGCATTATCGTAGCTTGAACATAGGATGAAGTAAGAGATGAACATTAGTACTTTAAGTAATTGATATAGTGTAGCTCCATGACGGTAGATTAATGGTGTTGGAATAATGGAGTGAGGCCTGTGGAGACCACGAGAATAGAGTTTCGGTATAAGGTAAGGCGTTGTAGGTAGAAGTATGGTGCAGTGTAGCCATCAACCAAAAGTGGAATGGGAGCGAGAGATGAAGAAATGTGGTTTCCTAGAGTAAGCGAGGTAGTAGTCGAGATGAATGATAATAGGGTCTTTGGTTTTTTTAGTGTCACTTAGAGTTGAAGTGTTGTGTTGAAGTGTAGTGTGCACCGTATGAAAGTCTAAACTAGCATTGTCGAGATATGCAGGAGTAGAAGCGGTGAGATAGCTTTAGGGAGAGAAGAGGAGAGCTTATTCTTTGTGGTTATTGGAGAGTGAAGGGTTCTCATCTTCTCGAGTTATTAAGGTTTGATCATAGGCGAGAACTAAGGAGAAAGAATAAGAGAAAGACTAGGCGCCTGAGAGAGACTTAAGGGTTGAAGTGCAATTGGCTAACCAAAAAGTGTTTAGAGTCGGTGTGGTTGAGGCGTGTATATGCAGGGTTGGGTGGTGTATGTACTTAGGTGGAGTTGCTATAAACTAGTGCGATCGAAATTGAGGCTTAGCAGAGATCAACATAGTCGAAGTCGGTATGGCGAGATTAGTGTGGTCGAACTTAGGCGCAATTCTAGCGAGTGTAGTCGGCTGGTGTGGCGAAGTCTTGCGCATTCGAATCTAAGCGTAGTTGGAGTCGGTAAATAGGCGAAGTAATGTCGTGGGTTTCACGTTAGGAAATGTCGACCATAAGCGTGTCGTGGTTTGAGTATGGCGAAGAGCGAGAGGTGTCGATATTGTAGTGGTGAGAGTCTTTGCGCTAATGCGAAATGTAGCGGTGGCTACGGACTAGTTTGGGTGCTACTTTAGGGTCTTTGTATGCGTGCGAGTTGAGGATTTGTGAAGTCGGTTGGGCGATGCGTGCAGTTTAGTCCTTAGGTAATGATTTTGTCCTTGTGGTGACAAGTTAATTTACTCTCTTGTTGGGTGTTGAACTTCGGAGCGCCATTGTCGAACTCGGGGTGTGCGTTGTATGTCGAGGTGTGTGTGGGTGTGTCTTGTAGTGCGTTGCGTATTGTTGACTTGGTGTGCGAGTGGCTTGGTGTGTGTCTCGGATGTAGGCGCCAAATCGGCGGCCGTGCGTGGCGTGTCTTTGGGCGTAGGGTGCCGAAGTGTGGCGTGCCGTGCTGCCCCCTGCGCGTGTGTGCGGGGTGTGGGGCGCCAGAAGGGTGCGCGCCCCTTGCGCCTGGGTTGTAGCGTGCTCCGTGCGCCTTTCATTTGGAGTCTTAGGGTTAGGCGGCTTTGTGCCGCGTCTTTGAGTGAAGTCTTAGCGCGAGGCGGGCGCCATGCCGTGCCCATCTTTGCTGTGTTGCTTGAAAATATTTCACCTGAATCATATTGAGGTTGTCGTGTCTTGAAAGTCATGTTGGTTTTGTGGTGAAATTTTGGTATTCTCTGTTGATTGTTTAAATTGTGAGTGATAGGATCATTTAACATTTTTGATTGAGTGCCTTGAAATGTTAATAGTGATTTATATTTAAGTTTATAGATTACGGTTTTGCCAAAGGAGTAGAATAATTCTTGAGTGCATAGCAGAAAGCCTTGATATAGTGATGAGATTGAGAAATAATCCAAAGCAAGCTATGGTTAACAAGAAAGACTAGAGGAGGAGGTTAGTACCATGTTTTCCCCAATTTTGTAAATCGATGTAAAGGTTGTAGGAGTATATTAATCCTAGTTGAGATATGCTAGTATAGTAACATATAATAACAAGTGTAGTAAGTGTGAATACAATGATTCTGTCAATACTGGGACGATACCTAAATGAAGTAGGGTGTATGAATTAAAGCTGAATAGTAGGAAGAGACATTTTTTTTTAGAAGCCGATTATGTTTGTGGTTGCAATTAATTATAGTAATTGTTATCTAGTGAGACCTTGTACAATGGGACTTAATTATTGAAGGAATTTGTTGGAAATTGACCTTAGTCATTCGGTGTGAATCGTAAGCTGAATTTTGTTAGCGGCGAGCGTAATGTTGGTGTCTCGGATAAGCGAGATTGGGTTAAATAGAGCAAGGAAAGTTTATAGATATGAGTTTAAGTTTGGTGGTTCAGTGGCGAGGAAGTGATCTGTCAAAATTAAATGAATTAGCTTTCATCACTTTACGAGTTTATGTCGAATTAAACTTGAGTTAATAAGTAATTGTTATGTGGTTGCATGCTCAGTGATAGTAAGGTTAGGATGTTGAGTTCGGAGTGAGCACGGAGATTGGAACTTAAATGGGTAAGCTAATAGTAAATAGTCGTTGAGAGTATAGTATCCACTATATCGGATAGATGGTGTTTGAGTAGTCGAGCAGGATCTTGATAACCTCTGAGTTAGAATAACTATTTAGGAGTAAGAGTGTAGGGAGTGTGAGTGCATTTACTTAGTGTCACGATAGATTATGGATGAGGGACGGATAGAGGTGATTTATGAGAGAAGAGGTACATGTTTATTAATGATATTCCTTACAACTTGATTAATTGAGGGTGTCTTTGGTTTGTGTGTCTTTAATTTGGGGGTTAATAGTGGGGATGTAAAGATAAGGATTGGCACTTAGAGTTTGAATTTCAAGCAAATTGATAAAGCATGCCTTTTTGGAAATAGTTTGGGAGAGATCAAGCAAAGTGAAAGTAATTGTTATTAAGAGTATGATATGTCGAATAGTATCTATATAGTAGTATGGGGTAGTCGTGTGTAACTTTAGTGTTCATGAAATTGATGAGATTTCGAGGGCGAAATGTTCTAAGTGGGGGAGAGTTGTAACACCCCAAAGTAATTCATTTAGTTATTTAATTGGGTTACTTAAGGTTTACAACATTATTAATTAAGCTAAGTGATCTATGTAGAGTGTGTATTTTATTAGGAGGCATTTAAGTAAATAGAGAAAGGTGAGATTAGAGGCCCATGAGTGATTAAGAATGATGTTTCCTTGAAAGCCCATACGCATGGCTTAAAGAGAGTGGCCAAGTAGGATGAGATATTCACTTCGACCAAAATATCAAGAAAGGTAAAGGGAAAGTAAGAGAGGGAAAGGGTAGGTGGAATAGTGCTTCAGAGAGAGGAGGAGAAGCTGGGCGTGGAAGAGGCTGGAATTGTGGAAGAAGAGGCATTTGCGTGGTGATCATTGTGTTGAAGTGTGAGAGTGATCTTACTGCAACTAGTTGAGGTAAAGGGCTCTCTTTCACTTATAATTTTGAGTATATGATGAGTGTTGTGTGTGAATGGACTTAGAGTTGTTTCTGAGTTGCGTTTTGTGTTTAATGAATGTTTTAGTTGTGGTTACTTCACTTTGGTGAAGATTGTGATGGTTGTTGGTAAGTTGGTTGGGTGAGAAACCAAGGGGAGGAAAATGGGAGGCGAGGATACTCTCGGTCGGTGTGAGTATTAATGGGAGTAAAGGCGTTTTTAAGTTTAATCTTAGGGAGAAGTACCCGAAGGAAGGAAGAGGAAGGTTAGGCGCATGAGGCGTAGAAAGCAGAGGTGTAGTTGCACGAGTAGGCTGTCTGTGAAGAAAGCGTAAGTGTCACGAGCGTAAGTTGTAAGGGTGGAAGAGGGCGAGGAGAGTGGTGCGGCATAGGCGATGGTGCGTAAGGGTAGTTAAGACCTAATGTGAGTGTCGACTTGTGGTTGCGAGGGTGTAGCATGGGTATCACAGGGGTGATTCTGGGAGTATGGAGTGTATTTATACACATGGGTGTAGTTCTTTGGTGAGGTTCTTAGAGATGGTATGGCAGGGGTGAATGAATAGAGGCTTGTTTCCTAAGTGAGTGAGATGGGTGATGTAGAGGTGAGGAGGATAGTAATCCTAAGTGTAGTAACCAAGGTGAGGCGCAAGGATGCCATTGAAGTGAAGTGCGTACCCAGTGTAGGTATAAGTAGAGGTAAGTAATGATGAGCGGAGGTAGTGTAAACCGGTAGGAGTCATGATTGAGGTGGAGTAAGTATGGTAGTTGTGGTCCTCAGTGACATTTTAGTTCACTATGTTTAGTGCGAGTGATGAGGTTAGCTTTTGAGCTACAATTGGAGGTGTATTGAGTGTTGAGTTGGTCGGTAGCTATAGAGCTATGGCCAGAGATGTTGGAGTCTTAGAGATGAAACATAAGCTTAGGGGTGAGAGGTGCTAAGTGTAGAGTGGCGAGGCGATGCGGTTAAGAGTGGAATACCCAGTATGGGACTCACAGGGTAAGTATTGGTGAGGTGGCAAGATGAGATAAGCGTTATGGCGTTAGTATAGCGTGCTTAAGTACAAGTGTCGAGGTACCACAGCCAGAGTGTGCCGAGGTCTTTGAGTGAGTGTCTTAGAGGTGCTGTGAGCTGCTTAGGGTGATTATTTTAATGTGAGAATAAGCGTAGTTCTTTGTCAGTGCCCTTTGTGGGTGACATTTAGTGTCATCTTTGTTTAAGTCGAGTTGGTGTAGTCGGTTTAGTCCACTAAGTGAAGTTTTAGTCTAGGCGGCGTGAGGTCCTATTTATGAGCGAAGAAATTTGCGGTCTTGGTGATGGGTCTATGACACGATATTTTTGTGTAGAAATTTGCGGTCTTGGTGATGGAGTACATGACACGATATTTATGAATAAAAATTTGCGGTCTAATTGGTGAGATTCTTGTAATGGTGTTATGATTTAGTTGAATAATGTATATGTTGGGGATAGACCTTACAGGACCTTTTCCAAAAGCCCGGGGAGGAATAAATTCTTAATTGTGGCGGTTGATTATTTTACTAAATGGATTGAGGCCAAACCCTTTATCTGTTATTAAAAAGAAGCGCATCTCTTTTTAGAAAAGAAATAATTACGGTTCGAGGTGCGAGGTGGTAATCACGGACAATGGAACTCGATTCGATAAAGTTCGGGGAAGTTGATGTCAGATCTTAAAATCAAACATCGATTCACTTGGTGGAACATCCCCAAACATTGGGTACCTTTGGTGCAATTTGTTCAAGTGCGGGGCTTTCAAAGCGCCGTATTCCTTTTTGGGGCCATACTATCTGCGAGAAGAAATACAAAATTCGATTAGGAAAATTATGCAAGTAAGATCGGCGGATATAGTGAAAATAAACTAAGAAAAAGCGATTTAGAACCGAGCCTAAAGCTTTCTCGGCGTGCTCAAACTTAACGGATGCTACCAATAGCTTAGTATGAAACCCCATTGATTAAGCCTATGTTCATTATTGGTGACAATCCGATCGGCAATGAACATCGGCACTTTCAAGGTTTCAGATCTTCCACTTTTAAATGATTCTTTTCAGCGAGAATGTCTTTTGGATTCATCTCGGCGGGTCAACCAAGAGAAACTTGGTGGTGAGAACAATGTCATTCTCGGCATTAAATGTACCAACTCGATCTACTACTCTTTGCGACCACGGCTCTGCCGAGAAAAATTTATTTTCCACTCATATTTTAAACTCTCTGAATACGGTAGAAAAACCTTGATGCTGGCCTAGATCGAAGGGTATAATGCTCTAAGCAGCAGTGCACTTGCTTTGTTCTTCTCGGTCCTTTTGTTTATTTGGAACATATGTAAGAAAAGTTGTAAGAAAGGGGCCGACCTAGATGAATACATACAAGCTCAAAAGCTCGTCTGAAAGCCCAAGCATTGGGGTGAAGTTGAGATAGAACTACCTCAACTTTGCCAATACAGAATTGCTTTGGAAGGCCGTGAGCGGAGGGCGGATGCGCATATGAGCTAAAGTCGTCAATAAACAATAAACTTAAGAGAATCGGGGGTAAGTAGCCACATGCTCGCGCCCTTCCCATTCAAAAACACGCCCGGCGCTCGGGATCTTTGGCATAAAGCCTCTTTGAATAATTGCTAATATCGATCTCGGTCGATGGCGAGTCTATACCACGAAGTTTTTGGACACCCGGGAATAATCGCGGGGCGATCCCGAAGAGGAACTACGGGGGGAGGTCGGCGTTGTTAACCGGAATCTTCATACCCATATAATAACTCGAAACTTCCGGTATCTTCTGGTTCTTTGCCTCTTCTCTCTTCACCAATGTTCTCTTCTTCTGGGTCGACGGACGGATCGTCAACCTTTCTTCCATCTGATTCTGTCTCGGATTGAGAACTTGGCTCGAGCTTCGAGTCATCGAAGAAGCTCGAGATCTAAGTCGACATCTACTTGGGCCTCAGAGTTCGGATTATTAGGCGCGGAAGGGGTGGACGATTCTTCATCGGAAGCTCTTCTACTATCACTTCCTCTCGGCCCGGAAGACATTTCTTCATGTATCTCAGGTGTAACACCCCGATTTTCGTGGGTTGTAACTCTTTAATATGTGCTTGCCTTATGAACTATTTTGGAGTATTATGATTAAACTATTTTAATTTGTTGTGTGTTGGGGTATAAAAAATTAGTTGAAAACTTTAAAATGTATTTTTATATACTATTGGTGATATACAATTATTAATATACATTTATTTTATTTTTATAAAATATTAGTGTTTGAGATATTACTTCCTTAGAACATTATTTTAAGTACATTGAGGCGTTAAAATAATAGTTGTAGTTAAATTGGGCTTTGAAAATGATTTAAATAGGATTTTTGAGCATTTTACTCGCATACACCTCCTTGTTCCTCTTTGGAGGCACCCCTGAGTCAACAGCCCAAAACTCCCCTCGGCGTTCGGCCCACTCGCGACCCGAGGCAGGCCGCTCGCTTAGCTTCTTCCTCGGCGTGAAAGCAGCTGCGATAAAATCGGAAAACCTAGCGGCGCTTCCTCCGCTTCCACGCGTTTTCACTCCTCCTCCACAGCCAGGACCCTGAGCTCGCCGCTTCCACTCGAAATCAAGCGGTGAGTTCATATCAGGTGTCTGTTTCACCTATTTTGATCGGCTTCTCGGACTTCCATCGTCACCCATTTTGCGAAACTCCATAGCCACCACGCTGACCACCTTTAAGTCGCGATTAGAGCCACAACCTCACTCCCGCCGTGAACCAAACTAAATCTTTGCGAGCCTCCTCATTCTCCGCCGATTTGTATATGCTCCCGTATACGGTACCCATTCGCCAAGTTCTCTCCCTTCAATTTCACGAGCCTCCCACTGCATGCGGAACTTTAAAAACACTCTTCTATAGATCTGGTTTCATGGTTCTTAAATTGGGTGTTATGCTCAGTTGCCCAATACTCACTGGCGATGAAATTCCATATATTCAATTGATTTGGTCCTTTGGATAGTTCGATTCGTGTGCTCTCAAATGCGCTTGAAATGTCATATCACGAACAATCCCTCATGATCAAATCTACTCGGATAGGTACTTCCTTTCGAAAAGCTCTGTTGATTAATCAAGTAAATGTTTTCCTATTATTCTTTTTAGTTATTTGGTGAATGTTTGTTGAATTATGTCTTCTTGAGTCGCGACTATGCAATAGGATTTATAACATGCTCGGGAGTCTGCCATTGCTCTTCGCTAATCTGTGGGAATAAACTACTTGTCGGGTGGGGAGTTTCTTCCATAGCCAATAGTTTATAAAACATGGAACCATAGGATTGAGTGTTAGGAAATGTTTGATTGAATTCTTATATGTTAGTTTGATTGATTTGGTGATGAATGTAATGAATATATGAGTGAATTGAGTATTTATGTGATAATTGAATTGATGAGGTTATTTTGAGTGGCGTTGGCATGTCGATTGTATGACTTGGAATAAAAACAATAGGGAGAATTGAGGATGAAGGTTAGGGGTTTGGTGTTATGCTTGAAGCGAATTTTTGGCAATGTTATTTGTGTATAGGAATGGTGTTCTTGCTTGAATGATGAGTATATTAATGATTGTTAGTATATTAAAGTTGTTGTAGCTAATTTAATTTAGCAAAATGCTTGGGTGATGGTGATGGTGAGTGATAGGTGTTAGATTGGTAGTTTGAACAATGAATAATAATAAATCCATGGCGTTTAAGGAAGTTTTAGGATCGGGGTAGGTGGACCTTGCCGGGCGCGAGTTGCGAGAATTTGGCGCTGTTTGTTGTAAATGTGGTTCTTTGGGTGGGGCGGGACCAAGGCGCCAACACTGTGTGAGTAATTGGCGCTGAGGTGGAGTTTGGCTAGGGACGGTGCAGGTGTGTTGCGAGACGGGGAGGCGCCAGATCCCGGGAAGATGGCGCCACAGGGGTGTTCTAGTGAGTGTTCCGTGTGTGTTGTGCGAGGCGGGGAAAGGCGCCAAATCCCGAGAAAATGGCGCCACTGTGGGTGTTTCGGTGTGGGTTTTACGTGTGTGATCGGTGATGGCGAGAGGCGCCATTTGCACAGGCGGTTGGCGCTGGCTGTTGGTGTTGCGGCGTGGGTGGGTGTAGTGCGAGGTGAGGCGCCATTTCCACGAGGCGGCGCTGGTGCTTGTTTGTGCGAGAGCAGTGGGCGTGCGTGAATAGTGTATGGGCGCCATTTGGCTGCCCCGTGTGCTGTTTTGGCGCCTAGGAGTGCAAGGTGACCTAGGTGAGTGAGGTGAGGTAGGGGCCAAGGTGAATGAGGTGAGGTGCAGAGGTGAATGAGGTGAGGTGAGGTCTTAGAGGTGTTTGAGTGGAGTCTTAGGAGTTGTGTGAGGGTGTCTTAGGGTGTGTGAGTAAATAGAATTAAGGGTGATTATTCTATGTATAATTCTTAGTGATTGTTTGGTGTGGTGATGCATCTTTGATGGTGAGTATATTTTGGGTGATTGAGGGTCTATGACCTCTCTTGATGATTAGTGAGTAAATAAACTAATGGTGAGCATTCTAATGCATAATTTGGTGTTTTGGTGTGATGGTGCATAGTCATGGTGTCGCATAATCATATGCATTTTTTGAGTGAATAGGCCTCGGCCTCATAAAATATTTTGGTGAATGCCGCCGGGCTCTTTGGTGAATGGTGAATGCCGCCGGGCCTTTTGGTGAATGGTGAATGCCACATGGGCCTTTTTAGTGATGGATCCACATGCATATACCCTTGGCGTTGGGTTGCATATCATGCACTTGCATACATTTTATGGTGGTTATGCAGGTGTGTATAATTAATGGCGAAAGTGTTTGGATTATCTTGCTTGGTGTGCTAATGCTGTCTTATTGAGTTGCTTGTTTTATTTACTATTTCCTATGAAATGAGACTCACCCACTACTGCTTGGAATGTTGCTCTTATGTGGCAGTAGCTGCAGTGTGATGGTTGAAGGTGGCGTGAGTACCTTCTTCTAGTATGGTTAGTCGGCTACGTCGTATGCAGGGGACATTTAGGATTTATCGTTATTTTATGGATTGACTTTTCATTTGGATATTTGTATTTTACGTATTTGAGTTTTGTTAATTCATTTGAAATGGTGTTTATTCGGTTTACTGTTATGGTGCTATGTATCTTAACTTGGAGTTCATTCTATTTAGTATTTTGGAATTTTTAAATGTGGCACCCTCAGTGGTGCACTAAAGTTTTAAGTGAACTACGATTCTCAAATTGATCAAATAATAGACTATGTAGAAGGGGTGTTACATTAGTGGTATCCAGTACATTCGGTCCTAGCAGGACCATTTTTGTATTGTCTATTGTGTCTTAGATGTGTGAACTCTAAGTAGAGTTGCACGCATTACTTGTTGATACTTGGTAATTGGGAGGGTGACCAACTTGGTTGGTGAAGTTCTCAAGATAATAGGGTGAGTGGTAGATATTCTTAGAAAAAGTATATCGATGAGGAAAGTAGTATAATGTTAGAATCTAACCTAGACCCGAATGACTCTTTTCCCTTAGAGACATTTTCATAGAGCACGATCTCTTACTTAGGCCATGTGTTGTGTTAGTTATGTTTTCTTGGTGTGAAGTTTGTATCGTAGTCAATTGTTTGTTGCTTTCGTGTTTAAACTCTTGAATTTATATAAATTTGAACTTCTATGATTTGAATTTTAGTTGTCACCTATACATTATTTATGATATGTGGTTTTATGACTAATGAATAAAAATTGTATTGAGGTATCTGTGAGATTCTATTAAAATAGGTTTAATTGGTTTATGCTCACAAATGTGTTTAATTTATTTTAATTAAGTATAAAGTGTTTGTGTAAGGGTATTTTCTTGCGAATTGATGCTTTAGATGTAGGCGCTCTGTTGATTATTTTGAGTTGCCTTATCTTTATAAGTTGCTATCACTTGTTGCAATGTTTTGATTAGTCTCATTTTTTTAAATGCTACAAGAACTATTGTTTTACTACTTGTGTAATTGCATTTGGACATAATGATCTTAGTTGTTCCACGGACATTTGAGGTTATTACCACGTTCACTTGTTTTATTTTAATTGTCAAATTGTTTCTCGAATCTTTGAAGCTGCTTCTTGACCTTCTGTCATTCAATCGTGACTATGAATTCTAAATGTGTAGAATCTCAAGTTTTATGATTTAATTATGATTCTAATATTTTCTAAAGCATGATGTTACGTGGTTTTGCGATTTAAAAATAAATATATACTCGATTTTTGCGTATTAACTTCAATTTAACTAGTTTTAATGTTGGATGCGTAAATATGTATTGAGTTTATTTTGATTGATAAATACTAAGTCTTGTATAAGTTTTATTGTTGTCTTCATATCGTGTTTTTAATTGTGTATTGATATTTTGAGTTGAGTGCCTTGTGGATTGGCCTTGCTAGTTATTATAATGTATTAATTCATTACAAATGTGCTACATTATTTTGATCACCTAACTAATAATCATTTTTAGGCATTTGCAATTACGCTCCCTCTTATCCTATAATTGTATTCTTGTTTAATGATCGGTGTAATTGGAGACTATATTAAGTATGTTACTATTGTTGTGTTAATTTAGCTTATCTTGTTCTATTTGCTTAATTGCTCTCCGTGCATCATATTGTGAATCCTACAACTATAATATAACTTTGTACTAATGAGCGACTTATGTGTTACGTGGTTTTGAAATCTTAGAATAAGAATGTGTCTTTGAGAATGCTTGTATTTTAAATTAGCTTTTAGTATTAGAGGTTCACATAAGTATATAGGTTGACTTGGTTGAACTAATATCTATTCTTCCGAAAAATCAATTGCTATAGCATGCTCTTATTTTTGTAGGATGATGCTACTGAGACAAAGTGTTTTGTGAAGTTGTTTTGCTAATGATTTTGAAGTCGACCCCTTTACTAACGTCAATGTCGTGTTATGGTGTTTGAACATATTATTTTTTATTTAAACCTTGCAATTAGTGTTTTCTGTTATTTTCACCACATGATTTTTATTTTCTTGAGTTGTGTAATTGTGGATATTTCACGTGGAAGAATAACCCGATAGAGTCTTGTTTGTAAGGTTGTGTTAGGCCGACACATCGTTTACAATCGGAATATATTGAAGATGTTTTGTACATTGAATGTCCACTATTTCTAGTCATAAGCTTTTCTTGTGCGAGTTTCTAACTTTTCTTTCGTTGATGTCTTCCATTTCTTACCTTTGATATCGTTGACTCATCTCTCTTGTCACTTTGACAAGGTTTATATTTTCTTACGTATGTTTGAACTTTGAGTATTCCTTCTTTTATTTTGTCCTTGAGCTAGGTGACAAATTTAGTGAAATTTCTTTTAAGGGGGTGGATTGTAACACCCGATTTTACGTGAGTTGTAACTCTTTAATATGTGCTTGCCTTATGAACTATTTTGGAGTATTATGATTAAACTATTTTAATTTGTTGTGTGTTGGGGTATAAAAATTAGTTGAAAACTTTAAAATGTATTTTTATATACTATTGGTGATATACAATTATTAATATACATTTATTTTATTTTTATAAAATATTAGTGTTTGAGATATTACTTCCTTAGAACATTATTTTGGTCTATTGAGGCGTTAAAATAATAGTTGTAGTTAAATTGGGCTTTGAAAATGATTTAAATAGGATTTTTGAGCATTTTACTACGCATACACCTCCTTGTTCCTCTTTGGAGGCACCACTGAGTCAACAGCCCAAAACTCCCTCGGCGTTCGGCCCACTCGCGCGACCCAGGCAGGCCGCTGGCTTCTTAACTTCTTCCTCGGCGTGAAAGCAGCTGCGTAAATCGGAAAACCTAGCGGCCTTCCCCTTCCGCAGCGTTTTCCTCCTCCTCCACGGCCAGGACCCCAAGCTCGCCCTTCCACTCGAAATCAGCGGTGAGTTCATATCAGGTGTCTGTTTCACCTATTTTGATCGGCTTCTCGGACTTCCGCCGTCACCCATTTTGCGAAACTCCATAGCCACCACGCTGACCACCTTTAAGTCGCGATTAGACCACGCATGACCTCACCTCCCGCCGTGAACCAAACTAAATCCTTTGCGAGCCTCCTCATTCTCCTTCGATTTGTATATGCTCCCATATACGGTACCCATTCGCAAGTTCTCTCCCTTCAATTTCACGAGCCTCCACTCTGCATGCAGAACTTTAAAAACACTCTCTTCTATAGATCTGATTTCATGGTTCTTAAATTGGGTGTTATGCTCAGTTGCCCAATACTCACTGGCGATGAAATTCCATATATTCAATTGATTTGGTCCTTTGGATAGTTCGATTCGTGTGCTCTCAAATCGCTTGAAATGTCATATCACGAACAATCCTACATGATCAAATCTACTCGGATAGGTACTTCCTTTCGAAAGCTCATTGATTAATCAAGTAAATGTTTTCCTATTATTCTTTTTAGTTATTTGTTGAATGTTTGTTGAATTATGTCTTTCTTTGAGTCGAAGCGACTATGCAATAGGATTTATAACATGCTCGGAGTGCTGCCATTGCTCTTCGCTAATCTGTGGGAATAAACTACTTGTCAGGGTAAGGGAGTTTCTTCCATAGCCAATAGTTTATAAAACATGGAACCATAGGATTGAGTGTTAGGAAATGTTTGATTGAATTCTTATATGTTAGTTTGATTGATTTGGTGATGAATGTAATGAATATATGAGTGAATTGAGTATTTATGTGATAATTGAATTGATGAGGTTATTTTGAGTGGCGTTGGCATGTCAATTGTATGACTTGGAATAAAAACAATAGGGAGAATTGAGGGCGAAGGTTAGGGGTTTGGTGTTATGCTTGGCGAATTTTTGGCAATGTTATTTGTGTATAGGAATGGTGTTCTTGCTTGAATGATGAGTATATTAATGATTGTTAGTATATTAAAGTTGTTGTAGCTAATTTAATTTAGCAAAATGCTTGGGTGATGGTGATGGTGAGTGATAGGTGTTAGATTGGTAGTTTGAACAATGAATAATAATAAATCCATGGCGTTTAAGGAAGTTTTAGGATCGGGGTAGGTGGACCTTGCCGGGCGCGAGTTGCGAGAATTTGGCGCTGTTTGTTGTAAATGTGGTTCTTTGGGTGGGGCGGGACCAGGCGCCAACTTTGTGAGGTAAGTGGCGCTGAGGGTGGAGTTTGGCTAGGGCGGTGCAGGTGTGTTGCGAGCGAGGGGCGCGCGGATCCCGGGAAGATGGCGCCACAGGGTGTTCTAGTGAGTGTTAAAGTGTGTGTGTGTGTGCGAGGCGGGGAAGAAGCGCCAAATCCCGGGAAAATGGCGCCACTGTGGGTGTTTCGGTGTGGGTTTTACGTGTGTGATCGGTGATAGGCGAGGCGCCATTTGCACAGGCGGTTGGCGCTGGCTGCGGTGTTGCGGCGTGGGTGGGTGTAGTGCGGGGTGGGGCGCCATTTCCACGAGGCGGCGCTGGTGCCTTGTTTGTGCGAGAGCAGTGTGGGGCGTGCGTGAATAGTGTATGGGCGCCATTTGGCTGCCCAGTGTGCTGTTTTGGCGCCTAGGAGTGCAAGGTGACCTAGGTGAGTGAGGTGAGGTAGGGGCCAAGGTGAATGAGGTGAGGTGCAGAGGTGAATGAGGTGAGGTGAGGTCTTAGGAGGTGTTTGAGTGGAGTCTTAGGGAGTTGTGTGAGGGTGTCTTAGGGTGTGTGAGTAAATAGAATTAAGGGTGATTATTCTATGTATAATTCTTGGTGATTGTTTGGTGTGGTGATGCATCTTTGATGGTGAGTATATTTTGGGTGATTGAGGGTCTATGACCTCTCTTGATGATTAGTGAGTAAATAAACTAATGGTGAGCATTCTAATGCATAATTTGGTGTTTTGGTGTGATGGTGCATAGTCATGGTGTCGCATAATCATATGCATTTTTGGTGAATAGGCCTCGGCCTCATAAAATATTTTGGTGAATGCGCCGGGCTCTTTGGTGAATGGTGAATGCCTTCGGGCCTTTTGGTGAATGGTGAATGCCACATGGGCCTTTTTAGTGATGGATCCACATGCATATACCCTTGGCGTTGGGTTGCATATCATGCACTTGCATACATTTTATGGTGGTTATGCAGGTGTGTATAATTAATGGCGAAAGTGTTTGGATTATCTTGCTTGGTGTGCTAATGCTGTCTTATTGAGTTGCTTGTTTTATTTACTATTTCCTATGAAATGAGACTCACCACTACTGCTTGGAATGTTGCTCTTATGTGCAGTAGCTGCGGTGTGATGGTTGAAGGTGGCGTGAGTACCTTCTTCTAGTATGGTTAGTCGGCTACGTCGTGTGCTTGCAGGGGACATTTAGGATTTATCGTTATTTTATGGATTGACTTTTCATTTGGATATTTGTATTTTACGTATTTGAGTTTTGTTAATTCATTTGAAATGGTGTTTATTTCGGTTTTGTTATGGTGCTATGTATCTTAACTTGGAGTTCATTCTATTTAGTATTTTGGAATTTTTAAATGTGGCACCCTCAGTGAGTCGCACTAAAGTTTTTCGTAGACTCGATTCTCAAATTGATCAAATAATAGACTATGTAGAAGGGTGTTACATCGGGGGCAGCCATTCTTTCCTATCTATAGGATTAGAATCGAGTCCTAAATGCCATTAGCTTTCCAATGTCGGGCCTCTAGACTTGCGAGCTTGCTCGGCAGTCTATAAGTCGGGGCGTTTAGTGCGAGTTATCTATTTTGTTTTCGCGCGATTTTTACCTCTACGGGAATGGGGCAAGCTATCGGGATAAATCAAAAATATGTTGGGTTCACGAACAAGATCGGAACGGGCGACAACCCCGTCGACAAAAAAGATTGCGGTGAGAGCTAGATCTCGGCCGTGAAATGAAAAGCGAAGCGCAGCGAAAAAATAATTTCTCGAAAACCACGACAAAAAGTAAATTCAAATGGAAGTACTAACCTCGGAAGAAAGTCTTGATAAAAATGGAAAGATTTGATGTCGAATTTGAAGGAGGCGAGCTAAAAAGATGAATGAATTACCCTCGCTTGTATTTATAGGGTTTTGGGATATGGCGAATTCTTGTTCATTGAGCGGCGCGCTCGATCAAGTCAAAGCAACACGAGAATCGAGAGTCATCATTAAAAAGGCGGCTTGAGTCCTATGAGCGATCACATCGATCAACACGAGCATTTAATGATCTATCGAAAAAGAAATAAATATTAAAGCGAAGCGTCACCAACACACTACATCTTCAAGATCGGTGTCTGACTCGACTTCAACCATCTTCAAGATCGGTGTCTGACTCGGCTCGACCATCTTCAAGATCGGTGTCTGACTCGACTTCAACCATCTTCAAGATCGGTGTCTGACTCGGCTCAACCATCTTCAAGATCGGTGTCTGACTCGGCTTGACCATCTTGAAATCGGTAACACGGTTTCATTTCAACCATCGCAAGATCGGAAAGGAAGTCGAACACGGCTATTCTTCAATCTCACTTAAGCGATTTATTTTTACGCATATTTCAAGTCTAGTTTAACCTAACATGCCAAACCGACTTGGGGGCAAGCTGTTATGGAGAAATCACCGCCTACTATTCACACCCCCACTCCTTATTAGGCCAGTTGGGCCTTCAGCAGTCCAAGCCCATATCTACTCATCGAATGCCCAGTTGCACCTCCACAGCGAGCGGACGGATCATCACAATTAAATGCCTCCAAAGCCTATAAATACCACATTTATCATGAGAGAGGTTCGCATTAAAGACTACTCATTTGCATTAACTCCACAGCTACTGACTTTAGCATCGTAGTGTTTGTGCAGGTACACCCCACCTCAGCTCGGAATATCAACTCGGACGTGACTCCATATTGATCAAAACTTCATTACCTACCAACTATCTCGGACATACATTATCCTTAGATACGGTACAGAACACATTGGATGCTCATCAGTAAGGAGTGAATTGTGTTGATTACTTCAAAGTCGGTGATAAACCTTATCTAATCACTGGTTCTGATGATCACACTGCCAAGGTTTTTAATTGTTATCTTCATTTTTTACTTGTTTTATATGTTTTCATCAGAAATCATGTAAATGTATGTGTTTGTGTATATATACACACATATATGTGGGTGTGTGAATAGCAATAATATGGACGAAACCTACTTAACAGGTATGGGATTATCAGACCAAAAGTTGTGTCCAGACCCTAGAAGGACACACACATAACGTGTCTGCTGTATGCTTTCATCCTGAACTTCATATAATCAGCAGTGTAGTTAGTATCGTTCGTATCGTGAACTTCATATAATCCTGAACTTCATATAACAGTACCTATATGGCACTCAACAACTTATAGGTAATCTAATTTGAGAGGCATACATTACTAAGCTATAAATTTTATCTTCATGTTATTCTATTTGGCATTTTCCTTTTCTCCCATTATCCTCTTATTGGAACTTGAGTTATTTGTCTGTGGTTAACTCTTGACCTTAGAGGATGAGGCTAAGATTTTGATATTTTGGTCGGTGTGTTGCTTCTTCACGTTTCTTTTTGCTGTTTTTATTATTACATGAAAGATTGGAAAGATTGCTTATTTTGGTTTAAAATTGAGATAGCACGAAGATTGAGAATGAAGTGTCAGAGAACATGGGTTGATAGTGGTGATCTAGTAACAGTTGCTAGTGCCTAGTGATACATCATTCTACATCCTAAGTACTATGTGAGGATTCTCGTGAACTTAATCCTTTTCTTATAGTTTCTGGCTTGCTTTTGCAGAATGGATATTTTATAGATCTTTACTAGCGAGCACTAAATATTTTGATTTCCATTGTTGCAGTGTGATGTTGTTGCGTCACATTTAGACAGTGGAAAACCCGTAGATGAGGAACGTGTTGAAGATGCTTTTGAGCTCCTTCATGAAATGAATGAACGTGTAGGGACAGGTATATGAGTTGGGGATTGTTTTATCTACAACAATTCCTCTTGGAGACTTAATTGACTTGGACATGTTTTTATATGATGTATTATCACAGCAATTGAAAAGTTATAGTTGTATGTTTGTGATTTGAAAGATATATGGTGTATTATCACAATTGATAGTTGCATATTTGTGATTTGGGTTTTAATTGACTTAAGGTATATTATCCATGGGTATTATCAATATATCTTTAATATGTTAATCTTATGAATAATAGATTCAAACTATTTATTTTCTTGACAGCCAAACTATTTATATTTTACTATGTTAATCTTATGAATTTTAGTTGCTATAAAACAGCTTAATTTAATAAAAGAAATTACTTTTAATTCAGCAATAATAAGTTTTGTCAAAAAAAATTCAGCTATAATAAGCCACTATTAATTCAGAGCAAAAAAACAACTTTTAATGGCGAGAGCGGTAGGTAGAAGTTAAAATAGATCTCTTGTCAAGGATATAGTGTGAGTCAGAAGCTGTAGGTAAAAGTGCGTGGGTGCAGGGAAAACTTTTACTTGGGAGAGGTTAAAGTGACTTTTACCCACGGACGTTGGACTTTTAGTGATGGTTTTTGTCCGTGGGGAAAAGTCAAATTTCTTGTAGTGTACTTTATATGCATTTAATGAATTCCACCTGATCGTACCTTAGACCAATGAAGTGTTGATGTCGTTCGCGGTGTTGGTCGGTCGTTGAGTGAAAGAGGGCCCGGTCTTGGTTGCCAGCGGGTGGTACTGCAATGACACTCGGCGCTCGAAGTCGGTGTTAAGCTCGGGAGGGTATCACAAGGTAAAGATCGCGTGCACGATAATGAGAATGCGTCGCGGCATTTATACTATTGAGACTCTACCGGCCAGTTTGCGAGATTTTCGGCGGTCACTTGCGAAGTGCGCTCAAGCAATCGAGCTTGGGCGGACCATTTGGTATGGGCGGCGACCCGATGCTAATAGAACCTCTCGGTTTCTTTGATACACCGAGCGATTGCCCCCAAAGCCTAGGTCGGCAGAAGGCGCGGTGAGGCTTGAATCATTGCCCGAGTGGTCATGTTATTTTAGCGAAATTGATAGTAGGGCCGGTCACGACCGCGCGACTTTCGATGGGGCGGTCTCTGCGCCTTTGCTCGATGGGGCGTCGCGGCGCTTTGCTATTGATGGAGCGGTGTTGTCGTCATTATCGATCATCTTGGCGGCGTTTGGATTCTTGTCATTTATGACGTGACGTTTGGTGATCTCGAGGCCATTTAAGGGCTGATTTAATGCGAAGGTGAAACATTGCGACGTTTCGTCTCCCGGTCCCTCTGGCGCTTCAGGGCTGTGCTATAAGTACACCCTCTAGAAATCATTTCTCACATTCCTCTGAAGTGCTGCGCTCTGCAAGCCAGGCACATGCGCAGCGAGCTTACTTTCAAAACAAATCCTTGTGTCCGAGCATCCTAACTTCTCGGTCGATATCCAGCATTCTTACGGGTATGAGTCGACCTTTCTCTCAGCTTTAGTTTCTTTAGTTTTCCTTTAATTGTAGTTTCGCGCCTTGTGGTAGGGGGTGTCAGGTCCGGGGACGACCAGGTCGCCCCCTCTCACGAGTGCATAGCTCGGCAAACGACTCGATCCGCTTTTCCGCGGTACTTATATGCCACGGTTGAAACAAAGCGCACGCGCCTACCCAGGGGACCATCGCGATCTACGGCACAAAACATGGCAGCGGCGATCCGGTCGTGTAGCGCGAGAAAGTTACAAGTCGTCATCGGCGACTCGAGCTCTAGTTCTCCAAACAAGAAGTCGGTCGGCAAGCGACTCGACCGGCTCGCCGATTCTAAGACCAAATCGTGGTCTCCTCCACCACCATCACCTTCCCGGCACATAGCGCATGAGAAGATGAGGAGGTAGATATTGAGGGTGATGGAGCGCGAGGATGTTGCCCGGCCGTTGAGGAGGAAATGCCGGCCAATGTCGGGAATCTGAAAAGTGAAATTGCGGTTGAAGGAGGTGTCGGCAAATCTGTCCAAAGCTCCTCCAATCGGGATCACGACGATGGAAGCGGTCGAAGGAGAGGATGGCGTTTTCTTAGGATATAGCTCGAGATCGGCGGATATGTCATGGAGTATCGAGACACTTCAATCAATAGAAGTGTGATCGCGGTCGGCCAGCAGGCGATGCGAGTACAATGTCATTTGAAACCTACGTTTGGGAGGTGAGGGGATGAAAGAAAGCGAAGACATTGCGACCTACTCGGACAACCTTATTTGCGCTTGAAAAAGTCACTGACGGGTTTTCTTCGTTTACAACCTTTTAAAACAATGAAACCAATATTTTTATGAGGAAAATATTGAAAAAAACCTCTTTGGAAGGCAAATGGTCTTTTGGAAGCAGGAGGATTTGGGTTAGAAAGTCGGTTAGGCATGGGAAGATATTAGCACCCACATCTCCTTTCTCTTTGAAAGGGAACCTTTAATTAAGCGTGTGGTTTTAAGTGTTGATTTGGAAAATACTTAAATTTGCCTCTTGATTGAAAAGACTTAATGAATTTTTGTTTTGCGGCGCTTGGCGGGAGTTAAGCGCTTTGTTTTTTGAAAGGAAAAATGTTTTTAGTTTGTTTTGCTTGACGGAGGATCCGCTCCTCACGTATCTCGGTGCGATGGAGAATTCAAAGCTACGTAGTTCTAGGTTTTGGGTTTTATCTTGTTTAGTTGTGGCGAGCTTTCATGATGATCAATTGAGGAAGGCTCAGTGACCATCATTAGCACTCCATTGTTAATACTCATGCAAGCAAAGGCTTAGCGAGGACCAACTAACAAAGTTTTTGATTTCTTAAAAGTTTTGAGAAAAATTAGGCGTTCATGATGATCGATTGAGCAAGGGCTCCAAGTGATCTGCTAGTTCCTCATTGTTAATGATTATGCAAGCAAAGGCCGCAAGACCACTAACAAAGTTTTTGATTTATTGAAAGTCTTTAGAAAAATTAGGCATTCATGATGATCAATTGAGCAAAGGCCCAAGTGATCACCACTAGTTCCTCATTGTTAATGATTATGCAAGCGGAGGCTTATGAAACCATTAACAAAGATTTTTGATTTATTGAGAAATTATTTGAGTTGAAAAAGAATTAAAGCGAGAAAGAGGTGAAAATTACAAAGCGAAGGGTGCGAATAACTACGGAGGTTATCTTGTCGAGCGGGGTGTGAAAATTAAAGGCCCAATTTCGTTTTTGGTACCAGGAGGCATTGCAACAAAAAATGAATGGGCTCTTGAGGGGAGGGGGTATGCTGTAATTGAGGGGTGTAGCTTGTAAATATTTTGAAATCAGAAATAAATAAAAAAAATGACTAAATAAATATACCTAATAATAACTTTGAAGACAATAACGGGGTTTTTAGGTTTTAAAGATTTCATTTATTCCTCCCCATTTGCTTGTATGATGAGAGTGCGAGAGAGAGGGAGGCGATGGTGAGAGAGAGAGAGGGAGCGATGGTGAGAGAGAGAGTGAGTGATGGCGAGAGAGAGAGAGAGAGTGATGGCGAGAGAGAGAGAGAGAGGGAGGTCCGCCATAGGCTCGATGGTGTTTTAGCGGCGGTCAGAAGCGGTGATGGGGGGCCGGAGAGAAAGCGGAGGCTGAGTGGCGGGCGCTCGTTGGCGGCGATCAAGCATCTCAGTATCATTTTCTCCGTTTTCTTTCCCGCACCGTTCTTTGCTCTCTTTTCCTTTGATTCCTCTCTCTCCTTCTCCATTTCTTTGATTTCTGGTTTGTTTTTGGTTTGGGAGATGAGGGGTTTCGGTTTGTGAGGGTAGTTGATGGCCATTCCTTTGATGTCCTAAGATTAAAACTTGAGAAAACGAAAGCAATTAGTCATTGATCGGAATGGACTTTTTTAGGGTTGTGATGTGGAGAAGGGGATGATTGAGCTTAATGAAGTGTTTGGGTCTTGTTCGGCGTTGGCCGATGGTCAATGGTTTATGAAGGAAATGGTTATTAGGTTTGATGAGGTGTTTGAAGGTTTTATGAAAGAAAAGATGGTTAAACCCAATGAATTGAGGGCTTTTTGAAAAGGGAAATGATTGAACAGTTGAATTTGAGGGCCTTTTTGGAGGGAGCTCTTATGCTTCATTGGAAAAATGTGTTGCTCTTAATTTATACTCCCTTTGTCTTCCTTTCTTTGTTTTGGGATTCTCCTTTTTGAAACTTTGTTATTCCCCTCCTTTTGTGAATTTTATTTCCTTTTGACTTGGGTGAAAATGATATACCATATTTGATGTGGAATTAACCCTCGTCTAGGGTGATGGGGATATCTTGGGCTTTTCTTGGCTTAAGATGGGTAACAAAGGGTATTTTTGTGATTTTGAATTTTTGGCTTAAGAGGGGTAGGAAATGGACTTTCTGGGATTTTAGGTTTTTGATGGTGTGGAGAGATGACCAAATTTCATTTCAAGTCTCGATTGCTTATTTCTGCAAGACTTAACTTTAGGACAATAATTTATCTATCTTCATGTGTTTGCTCCTCTTTTTCCCCTTTTTTTTATTTTTTTGTGCCTAATTTTTGCACTGGACCGCTCTTTGCGAGTTTTCAATCCACAGGGCACTCTTTTTGCCTAGGCGCCCTTTGCGGGTTTTCAACCTAAATGAGCTTACTTTAGCTTTTTATTTATTATATATTTTTGAAAGACTTGCACTAAAGGAATATAATCTGACAAGGAAAATTAGTGATCATGAAATTATTGACATGAGGACTTAAAGTGTTAGCGAGAATGAACCAAAAAGTCAAGTATGCCTTGATGGGAGAGAATATGCGCTTTATGGGTGGGCCAGGCGGGACTAGACTTGGATGGAGAATGATGATAAATGAGGAAAATGGTAGCTCAAACAAGAAAGCGCATGTGGCATGCGCCACTTACTATAAGAAGCGCTTCACGAGAGAGTTAACATTGGTTAAAACATGATATAAAAACTTTTGTAAGCTTGTTTGATCTTTTATCATGGAATGGATGAGATCTGATACTTTTTTGAAGGAAATACAAATGAGCTATTGATGTGAAAAACTGAGGGCCTTGGAACACCTTGAGTTTGCAAATGAGTGAGGGTAAACTTTTCCAAAAAAGAAAGATTACTTTGCAAGAACATCTCGTCTCTCATCACAATGTTTTTGTTGTATGCAATGCATGGATGAAAACATTAGGATGCATACATAAAAGCGAAATGCATGAAAGCATGTTCACTTGAAAAGTGTGATTATTCTAAAAAAAGTGTTTTTGATGTTTTCTTTTTATGCAAGACGAAATATGAAATGCCAATGCATTTTTGGATGATGAATGATGCAAGGATAATGCTTCTTTTCCAAATGATTTTTATAGAGGCAATACAAGATATGAAATGCCGATGCCTCCTTTTCTTTTGAATGATGAAAGATCACGGGAATGATATTTTCCTAAATGATGATTTTTAGAGGCAAGACAAAGTATGAAGTGCGATGTCCCTTCCCTTTTCTTTTGAATGATGAAAGATGCAAGAATGGTGATATGAGGCAAGCGATTATCGTTACCACTGAGTAACTTTGCATGAAACATTGAGTGGATCGACTCGATACTTCACACAATATCTTGAAATGTTTCGACAATTAGTTGACTCAACAACTTCCAACTTGAAAATAAAACACGTGTGGTAGGTCAAAGTGACTGATATCGTGAAGTAACATCTCAAATTTGTAGTCGACAAACAAATTTGGGATATTACCTCGTCGTTCAAAGGTGCACTTACACCCATTAAGCCATCACATGAGAAATTTTTCTTTGTTTGAAAGGATGCATGCGGGGAGAAGTGATGTATTGAACAAAGTGATGAGGTTAATGAAATGATGCATGAGTGCCACATTGTGCGATGTCTTCATTATTTGGTGATGATTTCTTGTACTGCACCGGATGAATGTGATGCTTATGCAATGCGGATGATAATTGCTTCTTGCTTTATTTTGTTTTATGCAATGAAATGAAATGCATGATACTCACAGCGATTTTTTTAAATGCATGGAAAGACATGATTTTTATTGAATGGAATTACGCATAAAGCGAGAGTTTAATGTATTATTTTCTCATGATGTGCGAAAAAGGAAAACAATAATGCATGAGGCAGCGCCCACTAATAAGACACGGTTTTGGATCTTTCCGAAAAAATTAGGGGACAAAGCCTTAGTGAATGGAAAGCGCACACGTCACGAAGAATGCACTCTGACAAACCTTAATGAGATAGAGAAAAATGCATGTATGAATTTTATCAAGTTTTTGTTTTATACAATGCGAATGATGTCTTTACATGAAAATGGCGTCGATAATGCGACTTGACATTCATGTGAAAAATAAGATGAAAACATTTTTCTGAGTTTGGTGTATGCAATGCAAGGATGTATGCAAATGATGATGATGCTCTATGTACATGAAAGAGTTTCTATTGGCAATGATTCAAGATTTTTTTTTTTTTTTTGGAAAATGCGGGCGTGCGTGGCTTCATATGGACCTAGTAAGAGAAAGGCTACAAGCTGCTGACTTTTTCTCTTCTTTTTTGAAAAAAGTGAACCACCACGCTTTTGCCGTCTGGACCAGGCAAAAGAAAGGCTCTGACGGCATGACTCTTTCTCTATTTTCTTTTTGAAAAATCTCCTTCTCCTTTTTGAAAACATGCCTAGATTACAATGCAACACACAATTTGGTATGCCCCTTGTGTCCCTACGAAGGGTGGGAATCCTAGGGTCTAAAGTCGGCGAAAAGGGTAATCTTCCCATGTAGAGTTACGATCAACTTCCTCACAATGGCAACCAAGAGCTAAAGTCTCTCTCATGATGACACATAATCGTGAAAGCTACCAAGTGTGAGGCATCATGACAAAGCGCACTCTTGGCGGAACTTTCAAGAGAGCCATACAGACAAAGGTCTACGAATGGCGATCACTTAATCGTTCCCACTCTCCTAGGTTTTTTGTTCGGACCTTGGGTTTTAGCCCCCACTCAATGCTCACAAGTATAGGGTGTGAAGTGTGTGTTGAGGCACGACACCTAGAAACGATCAGACGAGAAGCAAACAATAACATATGCGTCTACCACAGGATTTAATATCAAATAAGCTAGCTTAGGGTTTCAACAACAATCAAGTGCATTGCTTACCTCGAAAGGGAGGCGAGAAGAGGGGATCATTATAGAATTGGGGAGAAATGCATGAGCTTACCTTGAAGAAGGAGCAAAGAAGAAGGGAACATGATTGGGATTGGGGAAATGCTGAGGGTACTAAGCACATAAGCAAAAGGGAGGAAGGAAAAACAAATATAGAAGGAGAGAAAACAAGCGCTTTTTGTATCTGACATGATAAAAAAGAAGAGAAGCGAGAAGGGATAGAGGCAAACAACGTATCCAAATCAAATTAATAGCACATTAAACCACACATTTAATTAGTTGAAGCTTGACCCAGCAAAGAAAAGTCCCGAGTGAAGTCGCGGTATTGCGCGAAAAAGTCACGGCGAGTTTTCTTCGTTTACAACCTTTTAAAACAATGAAAGTCGCCACCCATACGGACTAATTTCTTGGCTCGGGGAGAAAGCCAACAAAGAGAAGAGGAACAAGTGTCCTTTAAAACTCGGAAGACCCAACCACGAGGTATTTCAAGGCGTTTTTGAGTCATTTGGGAGGGCGTGGAAGAGTCGCTATACGGATCGTTTCGATGGGAGGCCGACCAAGCGATCGGCGAGGCATTTGCCGATGGATCGATCGGTGGCCACTTACTTTCGATCATGTGGAGCAAGCTCACTTTTGAGGGGCGCTAGTGACTACATCTATGCCAAATTATTAAATCATTATCGAGCCTTATGCCCCACTGATCCCAAAGGAGACATACGCTTGCTTGAGGCGTTCACGCTTTTGGTCGGTCGTGCCCATAAATTTTGCACTTGGTTCGATTTTTCTTGATTTTCCCCTTGTCTTGTTATTTCGATTATTGGCGTTTCATTTAACCTTTGAATTGTTCTATTTTGTAGGAAAAATGGCGCGAGCGAAGACAGGCTTATCTGGAAAAGATGGCCTTGAAATCTTCATCAAAGCCTTCCTCCTACAGGCGGTCAGCGGTGAGTCGATCGGGCGGCTCCTCTCAACAAACCCCTCGAAGCCAAGGCAAAAGTGGCGGTCGCCAAAGGTCGCTCCCCTCGGGATCGGGGCGGTCGGAGTGCAAGCGTAGCAAAACAAACCCGCTCGTGCGATTCATGAGACTCGATGATGAGATCCACGTGGTTCGGATCGGCGGCTTAGGTGAGATCGACTTGGCGGTTCAAGGGAGCGTGGTGGTGATGCGTGCTTCCCTATGCATGGCGGTCGGTAAGGCCATGCAGCAGCTGACGGATGATGGGGAGAGAAAAGCTAAAGGTATTTTAACTTTCTAGCCCACCTTAGATTTAACTTAAGATCGGTCGATTGAATGATCTTATCCATTTTTATTGCGAGGCAGAAATTTGAAAGGACGAGGCCCTCGCCGATATGGATGTGAACACCCAATTTTAATCGATTGTCGAAGTTTAGTTTTCTACACTCATGTACGCAAGCATACGAGTACAAGATTAATTCTTTGCATCTCTCGTTTCTTAAATTTGGTGTTCAATGATCCAATTAATAAAGTGTTTCTCGTGTATTTAAATTGATGTTATGTAACTTTGATTGTTTAGAGTCTTCTCGTTTGAGCAAGTCGTTACACTTTAATCCGTTTATTAGGTGCTCTTTGACTAAAATTGGACCTACACTCACAAGTTTGAGCCTGAAGGCTTGAGTCATGGGGCCTAACACGAGTTATCACTAGATCGAGTTCGGGCTTTAGGCGTAGTTGGGCTTATGAATGCATTTTGTGCCTAGATTACGATTCTTATCGGTCCGTTGGGCCGATCCAGGCCTATGTTGCGCTTGTGATCGAATTCGTAAAATGATAAAATAAAATATATCGCGGGAATAAAATCATTAAAACCAGCTCAAAAAATATTCTGATTGTCCAAAAATAAAGGATAAAACAAATCAGAAAATAATAGAAAAATGCGAAAAAATATCTGGTGGTGCAATCGGTTTTTTTAATTTGCCCTCAGCTGCTAATTTGAAGTTTGAGATCACGAAAAAGAAAAAAATCAAAGTCGATCAAAGCCCAAAAAGTGAAATTAAATACTCGACCTATTTTTAGTATAAAAAGAAGGGCGGTCATGGGCGATCAACACATCAATGGACCTCGAAAATCACACCAAAAATAGATTAGGGTTTCTGCTGAAACCTAATCCTTAACTTGATGTTTGTTCAAAAGTTTACGAAAAATTTACGAGTGGGCGGTGGGAAGAATAGCGGTGGTGAGTGGAAAGCGTAACAAATCTGTTAACCGCATTGCGCCCGAAAAATCCGGTTTGGGACTTTCGGTTTGACAACGTGAAATTAGTAGAGCGCCACCAATATTTATTTTTAGGAAAAACATTGAAAAAAACCTTTTTGAAAAGAGGGTGGTCTTTCGAAAACTTAGAGATGTAGGTTAGGAAATTCGGTTGCGCATGGGAAGGTATTAGCACCCCACGCGCCCTTTCTACCGAAAGGAACCATTAATTTGATGTGGTTTTGAAATGTTTGATTTGAAATATATTGTTCTACTTTTTCTTTTCTTTTCTTTTGTGAAATGGTTTTATTGAAAGCAGGAAAGAGGCATGTTTTGGTATCTTTGAATATCGAGGACAAAACAAAGATTTTTGAAAATGGTGCTTGGCGGGACATGAACCGGTCCTACGTACCCTCCTTGGTGAGGATCAAAGCTCACGTAGTTCTTGTTTTGCGTGTGAAAGCGGCTTAGGAGTTTAGGTTTTGGAGTTTTGAAATAAGACTCGAGTGTTCGCGAACACCAAACAAGCAAAGGCTTGAGTGGCATTCGGTATTAACTCGAAAGGAAAAAAAAAAAAAGAGTTGGGGCGGCAATCAAACAAGCAATGGCCGGTGATTCTGGCGACAACATGGTATTATTCTTTTTGAAAATTGTTTTGAAAAGGTGATGAGCCTTAGTGATAATTACCACTAAATAACTCATGTTATTTTGGAAATTTGAATTAGTTTTTGTTGTTTAATTAATGTGTGGGAGCTTTCATAATAGTCAAACAAGCAAGGGCTTGGTGACTATCACTAATAACTCCTCATTAACGATCAAACAAGCAATGGCTTGAGTGATGGTTAATGATTTGCTTAGAAAAATGCCTTAGGTTTTTATTTGAAAACAATTGAATTTGAGTTTGAAGAAAGAAAGTAGAACATAACAAATCTTTTTCAAGTCAAAGCAGAGACAACAATGAAGGCATAAGCAAAGCACATATGAAGAATATTTACAAGTTTCCATGAACAATTGAATACATGATTAATTAAATATACGATTGAGCAAGTATATGAGTGTATGAGCATGCAATTGTAGAATACAAGGTATGACATTATTGAATGCATGATTAGGCCAATGCATGAATGCATGAACATACATGTGTGGAATACAAGACATGAGATTAATATATGCATGGGCATTTAGGAGAGTATGAATGCAAAAGATGTAAACTTATATGAATACATGAATGATAAGATGCAAAGTGTAAAAATCTTTTGAGTGTTTTTGCAAATAGACAAGTGGTAAAAACTTGTGGTAAAAAGTTAGTAAAGAGTAAGACAAGCATGCATGAAGTGTAAGGTAATTGCTTAATGAAATAGTAAAGTAAAAAGTAAAAAGGTTTTATCTTTTTTTTTACTTATGGTAAAATGCTAGTGAATGGTAAGGTAAAAAGTGAAAAAACACATTAACACTATTACACATTTCCACACAAGATCAAACACACATTTTAAGCATTGAAATGAAACCTAAAAAGGAACCCTAAGGCGAAACCTCATATGGTCAAAATATCAAGTTATTTCATGCCCCAATTGATGATCGACACATGAAACAAGTCACCACACAAATCAAGTTTTCATTTACATAAATCAAAAAGAGGAAAAGAAAACAACAAACCCTAGTTTTTAAGGCCTAAGGCGAAACCTTATATGACATAAACAACACATTATTTCATGCACAAATTCATAATCAAACACATGGAACAAATTATGCAAGTTTAAGCACATCAAGCATTTATTTACACAAAAATCAAAGAGTAAAAGGAAGGCAAATAAAACCCTAATTTGTAAGGCCTAAAACCAGAACCCTCACACTCAATGAATCAAACCAAAATCTCAACTTGCAAGTTATGACATGAACAAGGGATGCATATATCACATGGAAATTATTTATTCATGCAAATATGACAAAATAAGTATGAAAAAATGCAAGAACATGGTTGAAAAACACAAGAAACCTCTCCTCAAGGCCAAGGTTCCCTTCAAACACCCAAGGCTCCCAAAGTCCTTGACATAGTGTTTGAAATGAACCCTCTAAGCCTCTTAGAGAGGATAGAGGAGTAGAGGGAGATTCACATGCTAATGGTGAAAAATGCAAAAGATAAGATTTTTACCTCAAAATCAAAGCTACACAAGAATAGGAGAATGAAGATCAAAAGCAAAACAAACCAAAACCTTCACAAATCACCAACAATGCCACGCAAATTTGAAGAAAGCAAGCTCCTTTATGGAGTAAAAATGGAATCAAGGATGAAAAGAAGAGGATATGTGAATGTGGAGTAGATTTGAGGTGATTTGGTGGATGAAAATTGAAAAGAGAATGGAAGGGAATGAAGGAGGGGTTCGGCCAAGAGAAGGAGAGGAGAGGAGAGAATGCTAGCTAGGGTAAAAATGAGAGTGTGTGTGTGTGAAGTCTCCTATTTTTGGGTTTTATATGAAGTGAAAATTTAAAGGGTAATTAGGACATGATGTGCTTCTTGCAAACTGATAGGATTTGAGATAAATTTTGAATCAATGGTCAAGATGCAAGATCACATGGATTGAGGGTAATTAAAAACACAAAATGGGGAAGAGAGGGCTGGAATGCGCAGCTTAGGAGTGGTGGTGAAGGATAATCTCAATTACAAAATGGTATTTTCTTTAAAGCTTATTACCTGAAGTGCCATTTTGATTGAATGAAGAAGAGGATTGTTTTTCACACTTGAATGGATCGCCATGATTTAATATAATTTGCAAGCAATAAAAATAAATGAAAATGGGAGGTATATGGCTGAAGTGCGCAGCAAGGGAGTGTGGGAGAGTGAATGGAATTGCAAATTGTCTTATTGTACTATCCTTATCCTTTCCTGATTCAAAAGAATGTAGAATATTCCCTTCTAGATCTTTCTTCCTAATTCATGCCATTTTGGGCCCTATCCTATGATTCAATGATTGGGCTCTGAATTTTATGATCTCACCAATCCCAAAATTGATTTATTTGCCCCACCTCAAAGGAAAAGACCATTTTACCCCTACATCCAAAAACTAGGTTTTTAGACCAAAGGTTTAATATTTATGCACAAAAATAATCACAATGGAGCACAAATATCCTTTAAATAAATCATTGATGATTATCCAAGGATTTGGGACAAAAAACCGTTTTTATTGTAGAATGACCAAAATGCCCTTTTACTTTAAAAACCCTAGTTTTTGCTTGAAACACATTTCCACTTCAAAAATGTTTTTCAACCTAGGAGTGACCTCTAGTACCTTGAAATGCATGTTGGATGACTTGTTTTGAGAATTGCCCTTTATTTGCAAAATGACCAAAATACCCTTTTGCCTTTGAAAAAACCTAATTTGTCTAAAAAGTGCATTCCAACTCCAAAAATGATTTTAGACACTTTGAAAGGACTTTAAAAACTTAAATGCAATGCATGATGCTTTTTTTTTACTTTTTAATTTAATTATTTTTTGGGGAAAATTAGGGTTTTGACCTAAAGTAGGACAAAATTGGGGTATGGCAGTGCCCCTCTTTATCTAGATTTTAACAAGGAATATGAATTGGTGAAACATATTAGAGGCAAAATAGAGATAAAGAATTCAGAAAATATACGATTTTGTTTTCCTAGGAAAAACCGAATTTTCTTTTTGTTTTCTAATTTTCTTTTTGGATGAATGAATGCCGACCCGAAACAAGCTGTAAAAACAAGAAATAAATTGGTGCCCACCCTCGAGCGGCAAAAGCAAGAAGCAAATTGGTGCCAACCCTCGGGTGGCATAAGCGACAAGAAATAAAGCAATAAATAAAGCGATAAGAAAATCACGAGTCCTCACGATAAGGCGACCTTTGGCGAGTGCGGTAAAGAAGGGCGCTCATCGCTCTGAGGAGGAACACAGGTTACGAAGGAGCATCTGCGACTCTGAAGGAGTGCCAGGCTCTGAAGGAACACTTGGGCTCTGAAGGAACACTTGGGCTATGAAGGTGGCCTATTCGAGCGGCTTTGAGGTTACGTGTGTTTGTAGAATTGATACACTTCACCTTGATGGACTTACGCTATGCTTTACAGCGCGGCTAGTGCGAAGGGCCGCGAAGTCACGGGGGCGATCCGTCATGCTCGTGATGACTTGGCGAAATGAAGGACCACAGTGCGAGGCGATCCGCCATGCTCGTGATGACTTGGCGAGATGAAGGTCGAGTTCAAAGTCATTGCATGGGTATTGATTTGAACTAAAGCGAAGGACTCGAGTGCGATGATTCGCGGTGCTTTCGATGCGGCGGGATATGAAGGGATGCCTTGGTCACGAGGGGATGCAGGTCTGAAGGATTCACAAATCTGTTGATTGGTGATTGAGATGGCGGCATTCTTTGGCGCATTGAATTGAAGTACTGCATATGTCGATTGATGCGAGGAATGATGCATGAAGCATGGGTGCATGTTATGCAAAGGCATGTTATGCGGGAGTATGTTATCACGAGTGCATGCGATGCTATGATTTTGATGTGATGATGCATGTGGTGGGTGTTTCCCTTTGTTTTTGATTCTTTTACGATTGTTTACGACCCGACTTTACGTTTTACGGTTATTCGTTTTTCATGTTTTTTTTTTTTTTTGATCGACTTTCTTTTTACGTAGTTCATTTTGCTTTTGACAAGGCTTATTCTTTTCTTTGGTTCAACCCGACTTACGATACTCTGATGCGAGGCCCGAAAGGCGAGGAAATTGCAAGGCTTATGAGCCGAGCGTGCGTTTGTTCACAGTTCGCCATACGGAGCGGTTTGTGAATGCAACCTTTTTGTAAGGTTAATTATCTTTAGGAATTTGCTTATTTCCCATGACTTTTAAAGATTTCGCAATGATTTATAATGCCTTATGATGTACTCACATGTTTACAATTCGGGATCACCATCATCATAAAGCGCTTATTTTGAAGCGAGAAAAAGCGAAATAACAACTAACAAGACATGAGAAAAGTGAGCTTTATTGATGTAGGCGATCGTGCGAGCGTTCTGACATTGTTGAGTACATTTGAAAGTTTTAAAACTATAAAAGACACGAAAAGAAAAACAAGAGGTAAACTAAATTGGTATCAGTCTCTGTGGGGCGATGCGAGCATACTGTGTCCTTGACCTTAATCACTCCTCGCCGAGTCTTGAGGGAAATTGTATGCCTTTCTTTACTTTTCATGCTCAAGTTTTCGACCCTAATTTTTGCTGGATCGCCGCTGCGGGTTTTCAATCCAGGGTCGCTCTGATTTTGCCTAGAGTAAGCCCTTTCGGGTTTTCAACCTAGCGAGCTAATTCTTGCAGCTCATCTTTCTCTTTTTTTACTTATTTCTTTCGGGCATAATACTTAACTCACCAAGTCTGAATTTCTTTGGGTTCTTGAGATCTTCTCCATCCATGTTGGTGAGTATCAGCGCTCCTCAGTGAAGGCTTTCTTGACTACATATTGTTGCACCCGAAAAATCCGGTTTGGACTTCTCGATGTACAAGCGTGGGAAAATATGAAGCCGCCACCAATATTTTAGTTTTGAGGCGAAAACATTGAAAAAACGTCTTTTTATACAAAGGCGGGTGGTCTTTTGAAAACAAGAGATGTAGGTTAGGGAATTCGGTTAGAGTGCGGGGAAGGTATAAGCACCCGTACCTCCTTTCTCTAGAAAAGGAACCTTTAATTTGATGTGTGGTTTTGAAATGTTTGATTTGAAAGCGATCGTTCTACTTCTTTTCTTTTCTTTTGATTGAGAAAATATTTTATTGGAAATGAGAAAAAGAATATTTTTTGATATCCTTGAAAAGCGGAACAAAACAAGGATTTTTAAAAAGCGTGCTTGGCGGGACGAGGAACCGCTCCTCGTACCCTCAGCGAGATGAGGATCAAAGCTCACGTAGTTCGTTTGTCGTCAGAAGGCGGCTTTTATGATTTTTAGGAAGCGGTGAGTTGGTGTTTTTATTGTAGGGGTTTTCGGTCCTAGGTATGCAGTCCAATAGACCTAGAACAAAGACAACCCGCTTTGTCTGAGACAGCGTGCCCGCTACTTTTTGAAAAAATGATCTTTTTGATTTTTAGGAAAAGGGTTTGTTGCAAGGTTGATTGCTTTTATTGAGCAAGTATCTTAGGCTCGCCGCCTGAAGCTATGCTGACTCGCTAACACTAAGGGCTAACCAATATCGGAGTACATCAGAATCGATACCTTGCTCATTTTGGAAAAAGGGTTTGAAATTATCAATTATTTGTTTTATTTCTCATAAGTATCCTAAGGCGTTTGAAATACATGCTGACTCAGGTCTCGGGGCAGCTAGACAACATCGGTAAATCGTCAGGCTTGCCTCATATGAGTTTTTTTAGGAAAAGGGGTTTTATTAGAAAAACATTTGATTTTGCTTTGAAAATTTGTTTTAGAAAAGAATTTGGTTTGGAAAAGATTTACGAAAACAAGTAGAACATTTCAATCAATTCTAAATCCATAACCAAGTGCAAATGAATGAATAAGACTCATACTTCCACAATCAAGCAATCATGGACATGTTATTCATCAACCAAGATTAAACATGCCAATATAATCAAAGGATTCAATTGTCAAAGATGCAAGGCAAATTTCTCAAGACAATTGTGTGTGTGTGTGTGTGAGAAAGAGGTGTATTTACCCTAATTACTCTGTGCTACAACATGCATGTAGGCTTACGTCTTCATTAGGAGGTCATACAAAGGGGATGAAAGGGCACACAATTAAATCAAGACATTTAAATGGCATCATAGACAATAGAATGCAATTGATCATAGGCATAGGATATTCCTAGTTTGGATGAATGAACATATGATTATGATTTGCTAGATTAGGTAAGCATGAACAAGTGAGTAAGCAAGAGGTGAATAAGTTTTCTTTATTTGAGTGTAAGTGTGTGAAAGTGTGCCATAAAGAATGGTAAGGCGAAGCACATACAACAAACTTGAGCAAAAGAATTGGTCACAAAAAAAAAAGAGCATAGGGCGAAGCATGCATAGGCATTTAGGCATAAAATTCATCAAGTTTTGCAACCAAATCACATCATTAAATATACATACATAAACCCTAAAGTCTACACATGCATATCACACTCAAATAATTGTCATTTCCTCATTTATTTATCACACAAAATCGAAAGAACGAAAGGTGATGGAACCCAAAAAGAAATGCTTGAGGCGAAACCTCTTGTGGTCACATACATCATTTTTACTCAACTTTGATACATGGGATGAACAAACAAAATTTTGGGACTCTAACTTCTAACCTAAGGCCGAACCACTACAGCCCCTAAATTAAACCATTTTTAACTTTAAATCATTAAATACAACTTGAATCATGTAAAGTAATCTTTCCACTTAAATTAAAGTGCCATAGGCACAAGTGAAAATCATTTTACTCCATCATCAACATAAGACACATAAACAAGATAAAAAATGCATAAAACCAAAAGAAACTTGGTTGAATCCCTTCTAGCCATCTCTCCACTCAAATCAAAGTGCTCACAGGCACTAGTAGAAATTCATTTGGCTAAATCATCAACAACTAGCCAAAAACAAAATAAAAGAAAACATAAGCTAGTAAACTAAGTTTAAAGTAAAGATAATAAAGGTGAATCCTTTCCCACCATCCTCTCTACTTAAGTCAAAGTGCTCTAGGCACTAGTAGAGGTTCATATGGCTAGATCATCAAGCAATAAGCAAATACTAAATCAAAAAAGAAAAATTTTTAAACACAAGTTGAATCTATCTTACAATCATTTCCCTTGAATCAAAGTGTCATAAACACAAAGGGAAAATCAAGTAATAAGATCATCAACATACCATAGACCAAAAACATTTTTAATACCATGATTTGACACTAAAAACAAGATTAAACAAGCTAAAATAAAAAAAGGGACAGCAACCCATTTTAATCAAAAATGCACGAAACATACAAGTGTTGAAAACACAAATTTATTTTACACAAAAACAACAAAGTCTATACAATCATCAACCTGACAATTTATTTAGTGGGTGAGACACCAAACTCACCACAACAACCCCCTAATCTACATTTTAATGGTATTACGGGATGCAAATATGAGTTTTAAGAAAAAGGTTTTGATGCAAGGAAATTGATGAAAATGCAAAGAGTTTTAGGAAACTACCTTAGATTGAAGTAGAAATGGAATAGAAGTAGAAATCAACTCAAAACCTCCAAGAAAGCTCCAAACCTCCCATAAAACCTCAAATGACCAAGCTTTTGGTGATGAAAAATTTAGCAAAATAAGAATAGGTGAAGGTTTATAGAAGAAGGATGGGTTTTTAGGTGGTTTGATGTATGAAAGTTGAAAAATGGAGGAGAAGAAGGGAGGTGGTGGCCGGCCTTAGGAGAGGAAGGGAGGAGGAGAGAGTTCTTGAGAGTGAGTGAGAAAATGAGAGCTTGGTGAGAGGGGAAAGGTTACGGGTTTGATGGAGGGGGAGAGGAGGAGAGCTTGAGAAGGGTTTGGGTGTGAGGAAACAGCAAATGAGCAAAAAGCCACTTTCAAAAATCATCAAAAGCCGTCTTCGGACGCAAAAAGCACACTTTCAAAAAAAAGATCCAAAGCCGTCTTGGACGCACAAAGCGAGAACTCACGTAGCTTTGATCCCTCATCTCGGTGAGGAGTGCGTAGGAGCGGGTTCTGTCGTCAAGCGCGCTTTTAAAAATCCTTGTTTTGTTAAAGCTTTTCAAGGATATCCAAAAATATTCTTTTTCGTTTCCAATAAAATATTTTCTCAATCAAAAGAAAAGAAAAGAAGTAGAACGATCGTTTCAAATCAAACTTTTCAAAACCACACATCAAATTAAAGGTTCCCTTTCGGTAGAAAGGAGTGCAGAGTGCTTATACCTTCCCGTACCTACTTGAGCGACCAGAACCTACATCTCTTGTTTTCGAAAAGACCACCCGCCTTGTATAAAAAGCGTTTTTCAATGTTTTCGTCTCAAAACTAAAATATTGGTGGCGGCTTCATATTTTCCCACGTTGTACATCGAGAAGTCCAAAGCCGGATTTTTCGGGGTGCAACGGTATGACACTTGACTTCAGCGGGGATTAACTTTTCTTTTTTTAAGAAAAAGCGAGGTCAAGCCTAATTAATTTGATCGTGGTTTAAATTGTTTGATTTGGAAAATTTGTTCTATCTCTTCTTTTTCTTCCTTTTCTTTTTCTTTTTCTTTATGCTGTGATGCTTGATAGTTTCTCTTGCATTATCATTGTGTTGCATTCATGTGCATTTGCTTATTTCTACACTTGCTTCTTGTTTCTTCTCTTACCCTTTCTTTCTTTACTTATACTTATGCATCATATTCTCCCCATCTCGCATGTTCCCCTCTTCTCAGCTCCACTTTCTTTGGTAAGTTCATGCATTTTCCCCTTCTATTATGATCCCCTCTTCTTAGCTCCTCTTCTTAAGGTAAGTAGGGTTTTAGATGATTTGTTAATACCTTAGGTTGATTTCTTGCTTAGACTTGAATGATATGTGCAAAACCCTAGGGTAGGCGACTCTCTTTATGCAGGTATCTCTGGATTTTCTTTGCGGTGGAGGGTATATGCATCATTATGCTCCTACACACACTTTCCTTGTTTTTACCCTTGTGTAATTTTTAGTGAGAACTGACCCTATGCCGGGCTAGAGTATATCTCGAGCTAGAAGCGAAGTCATTAGTGGCTGCACTGCTGGGCGTCGTCTTTTCGTGTGGTTGCGAAGACTTCACCTAGAGTTTGGCTTTGTTCGATGGGCTCATCACTTGGGCGTGCGTCCTCTTTGATTAGTGCGCTCGGATGAGGTCGTTAGCTCTAGGAACCTTATTTAGGGCCCTCTTGTTAGTGCTTACCTTGAAGTACCCCTAAAAGGCCTTAGATCATGTCTCTTAAGGAACCTTGTAGGACACAAAGGAGCTTGCATACCTGCATCGAAATTTTTGTGAAAATAAACCGGTGTTTTCAAAAATGTATAAATGTCCAACTTTTGAAAATTTGTTATCTTGTCATTCAAAACATCAAACATCATGCATTCATTCATGCATCATTTCATTAACTTCATCACTTTAGTTCAAATACATCATTCCTCCATACATGCATCTTTCAAAAAAGGAAGGGGCATTGGCATTTCATACTTTGCCTTGCCTTTAAAAAATCATCATTTAGGAAAAAAGCATCATTCCTGCATCTTTCATCATGTAAAAAAAAAGGGGGCATCGGCATTTCATATTTTGTCTTGCCTCTATAAAAAAATCATTTAAAAAAAAAAAAAAAGAAATATCTTGCATCCTACATCGTTGCATCATTTGCGATAAATAAAGTTCTAATTTTGAATCATTAAGTCTTGCATTCCATTTCATTACATAAAAATGAAAACAATTATCGTCTTCATAGCATAAGCATTTCATTTATAATCAAAAAAGAGGAAAAAGCTCCTCGCCAAGTTCATCAAAACATGGCATTCATGCATAAACATTATTTCAAAAAGGGACACGGTAGAACTACGTGCGCTTTGATTCCTCGAGGAGGATCACGTGGGAGGCGGGTCCACCGTCAAGCATAACAAATAAAAATTTCATTTTGAAAAGTATCTTTCTCGCCTCATTCAAAAATGCATTTCATTTTGCATCAAAATCATAAAAACCTTTTAGAATAATTACACTTTTGAAGTGATCATTTTCCACTTGCATATCATAGTGTTTTCACATACAATAAGAGTTTTGATGAGAGGCGAGATGGTCTTGCAAAACAATCATTCTTTCAAAATTTCAAGGTGTTCCAAGGCATTCGGTTTTTCACGTCAATAGCTCATTTGTATTTCCTTCAAAGAATAAAAAAAGCATTGCATCTCATCCATTCCATGATAAAAAGTGAAGCGCTCCATCAAAAAAAAAAAAGTTTTTATATCATGCTTTAACCAATGTTAACTCTGTGTGAAGCGTTCTTCTAGTAAGTATGCATGCCGCGTCGATCTCTATTGTTTAGTCGGTCGGTTTCCTTCATTTATCATCATTTCCCATCAAGTCTAATCGCCCGTCCACCCATAAAGTGCATGTTCTCTCCCATCGGTGCGTACTTGACTTTTGTTTCATTCTCACTAACACTTTGAGTGCTCCATCTTTGAGGCAAGTCTGTGATCACTAATTTCCCTTGTTAAATATCATATTCCTTGATTGCAAGTCTTTCAAAAAATAATAATAAATAAGAAAATAAGCTCGCTAGGTTGAAAACCACGCAAAGGCGGCCTAGACACACAAAAAAAGCGTAGGTGGATTGAAAACTTCGCAAAAAGCGGTCGGGCAAAAGTTAGGGCATAAAAAAAAAGGAGAGAAAAAATGTAAAGAAAGAGCAAGCACATATAGATAGATGAGCAGTTTTCATGATTTACAAAAAAAAAAATAAATAAGCAATCGAGATTTGAAATGAAGTTTGGCCATCTCCTCAAAATCCCGAGAAAGTCCACTTTCCTACCCACCTTAAGCCAAGAAAGACCAAAATCCAAAAATCACCTAGACAAGGATCACCTCAAATATAAAAAAAAAAAAAAGCGATTGCATCACTTCTTATCAGCTCACAGAGTCAAAGAACAAAAGAAAAAAAAAAAAAAAAAAAGAAAGAAAAAGGGGATTCAAAAATGAAAATCCCAAAGCTAAGGAAAATACAAAAGAAATGTAAGTGGTGGTGATACATGTTACCACAAAACACAAGAGATCCTTGTCTCAATAAATCTTCCAACACCTTCTTTGTGTATAACTACCCCTTCTTCCATAAATCATAAACACTTCCTCGGCACCTTGCCTCCACTGACCCTTAGCGGGAATAAAACTTCCAAACACCTCATCAAGCCAAATAACCATCATAAATCATCGATCGTCGATAGTATTTGAATAAAAATCATCCTACCATTACCCCCGAATACTTCATTAAGCCCGATCATCCTTCCTCCACAAAAAACACCACAATCCGAAAAGTCCATTCAGATCGATGATGATTCTTTGTTGTTTTCTCAAATTTAAATCTTAGGACAACTAAGTTTATCATCTATGATGTGTTTGCTCGAAAAGAAAAACAAGCGATCGAGGAAAGAAGAAAGGTGATCAAGAAAAACAAACCCTCGGGAAAAAGAATTGAGGAACAAAAACAAGCGATCGAGAAAAAGAAAGTGACAAAATAAAAAGAGGACTTGCACTCAGAAACCCATTCAAATTGCATTAAAACAAGGTTTAGTGATCACAGTGAGGTTTCTTTCACGCTAAAAGTCAAGACATTTGCCTTGAGAACACTACTCGAGATCAAAAGATGGGGCACTCTCTTCACCTCCCGCCCCCACTGGTCTTGAAATGTCTATTCAATGCCCTCCCATGTCACTCGGTTGTCAATACCTCCCAGCGAGGGGGCAGGGCGTTCCCATTCCTTCACCTCATTCAACCTCAGCAGGGCAATCTCTCGACTCACTATCCTAAACAAGGCCTGTCATTCTAATTGGGGCGATTTTGTCCTTGTTATGACCAGGGCAACATCAAACTTTATGGGTTGAGACAAAATCTCTTCTGCCCCACCTTTCATTTCAAAAGCGAAGCATTCCCAATTCATCATCTTACACACACCTAGTTGTTGTCACCCACTAGGCGGGGGCAAGCTATTCACTCATCAAAAGACTGAATTGGGGCAATCTTGTATCTCTTGATCCCTCATGAGCCGACAATAGCGTATGCATCATTCCTTCACTCGTCATGAATGTCCATCCCAAGTGAAGTGACTCACTCATTCACATTTGCACTCCTATGCATGCTTACTAGACAATGCTTCAAAAAGAGAACACAAGTTGTTTCGTGGTATACGAAATTCGAGTCATCATGGAAAGGAAAGAAAACAAATGAGGCTATTTGTAAATAAAAACCTTGAGAACACGAGTTTGAATCAAATTCAACTTTTCAGCGGAATGGTCAATAATCATCTCAATTCCTTGCATCAAAGTCTCGCATCTCGTCATCACAAAAATGTTTACCTCATGCATCTAGGCATTTCAATCTATTCATCATAGCATATGCATCAAAGCATTACATTTGCATCTTCACATTTTGTGCATTCATCACATTGCAAAAACAAACAAGGTGTTCCACGTCGGTTGCACCATATTAATATTTGCATTTCATAGAGGAAAATAGTAAAAAAGAAAAAGCAAAAATCTTTTCATTGCATTGGCATCATATTAATGTTAGCCCTTCATAAAGAGGAAAAGAACAAAATCATTTCATGTCATATCATGCATCAAAGTATTGCATTTGCATCCTCACATAGAAAAGTATGGAAAATTTCTTCAACTTGATTATCTTGGCGCATGAGAGTCGCCCAAAGTTGGCCGCTTGTAGGGCTTTAGTGCTCGCCTTTATCCTTAGGGATTAGGTTGTATCTTGTAGGGCTTGGTGCTCGCCTTCATCCTTAGGGATTAGGTTGTTGTCTGTAGGGCTTTAGTGCTCGCCTTTATCGTTAGGGATTAGGTTGTATCTTGTAGGGCTTGGTGCTCGCCTTCATCCTTAGGGATCGAGTTGTTATCTGTAGGGCTTTAGTGCTCGCCTTCATCCTTCGGGACTAGGTTGTATCTTGTAGGGACTTAAAGTGTTGACCCTCAAAAAAAAAAAAAAAAAAAAAAAAAAAAAAAAAAAAAAAAAAAAATAAAAAAATAAAAAAATAAAAAAATAAATAGAAGAAGAAAATCAAAACATTCCTGTCATCCAACACTCCATATCATTCATCATTTCACAAACATTCCTTTGTCATTTAATCATCGGACATTAAAGCGATGCATTTGCATCATATTAACGTTAGCATTTCCATAAAAGAAAAAGAAGCGAGAAATCATTGCATCAAACATCGAGCATTGCATCATATTAATGTTTGCGTTTCATGGAAAAAGCAAAAAGAAAAATAGTCGGGAAAAAAGGTGACAAAAGACAAAAGAAAATCAAAGATAGCATCTCTAGCATTCATCATTACACGAAAATCATAGCATGGCATGCATTTTCATAACACACCCTTGCATAACATGTTTTTCGCATAACATGCATCCACACTCCATCTCGATTCCTCGCATCGGTGGCGTATGCGGTACCTCGATCGGTCGCGGTAGCATTGGCCATTTCAATCAATCAACCAGCGAGGTTAGTGAATCCGCCGGGACCAGCGTCCGCCCGGGACCCAGCGTCCGCCGGACTTCACCTGCGTATTGAGCTACGAGTAAGTCCTTGGACCTCGTTAGGTCGATCGAAAAGGATAGTTGTGTCGGCCTAAGGCGTAAGCGCGATCTAGAAATGTCGAGATCTAGACTTGGTATTGTCTCCCGGTCGCTCTTGAAGACCACCTCGCCCGTTGGCAAACTTCGGATCGTCTTGCGGTTCGTTAAAAGGCTTTAAGCGACCTCGGTGTCGGTTTCGCGAGGGCGGAAATACCTTCTTTCTTGCTTTCTTTATCGCTTTCTTTATTGCCTTATTTCCTACTTTTTCTTTGGCTTCTGCGAGGTTGGCACGATTCATTTCTTGCTTTACGTCGGCCTCACGAGGTTGACAATTCATTTCTGTTCTGGCGGCTTGCGAGGTTGGCACCAATTCATTTCTTGCTTTTGTCGAAAACTGCGAGGTTGACAATTCATTTCCTACTTTTCTTTGGCTTCACGAGGTTGGCACGATTCATTTCTTGCTTTCGTCGGCCTGCGAGGTTGACAATTCATTTCTGCTTTGGCTTCACGAGGTTGGCACCAATTCATTTCTTGCTTTTGTAAACTACTGCGAGGTTGACAATTCTTTTCTGCTTTATTTGGCTCAGCTCGAGGTGGGCACGATTCATTTCTGCTTTTCTGTGAGCTTCTTGCGAGGTTGTTGATTCATTCATTAAAAAAGAAAGGGGAAAATTCGGGTTTCTCAAATGGACAAAATTGGTATAATTTTTGAATTCTTTATTTCTATTTTACCTTGAAATATGTCTCGCGCAATTCACATTTCTTGGTAAAATCCAAATAAAGAGAGGCATTGTCATACAATTTTGTCAAAAGCAGGTCAAAACCTAATTTTCCCCAAAAATAAATAAGTAGAAGAACAAAAGAGCATCATGTATTGCATTTAGGTTTTAAAGTCATTTCCAAGTTTCTAAAATCATTTTGGAGTTGGAATACACTTTTGGAGCAAATTAGAGTTTTTAGGTCAAAAAGGTATTTTGGTCATTTTGCAAAAGGGTAATTTCTCGGGAAAAGCCATGGAACATGCATTTTTGAGTCTAAAAGTCATCTCATTGTTTTTAAGATGATGTTTGGAGTTGGAAGACATGTTTTATGCGAGAGAGTTGAGTTTTGGGGCAAAATTACGGTTTTGACCAAAGGGCATTTTGGTCATTTCACTAAGACCAATAATTTCTCAGTAAAAACCACTATGCATCTCTTGGGAATTTATTTGGGTCTAAAAGGGTGGAGGTTGTGCATTTTTGTGCACCATTGAAATATTTTGGCATGGAATTCAAGTTTTGAACAAAGGGCAAAATGGTCATTTCCTTTGAGGTGGGAGTCAACAAAATCAATTTTGGGATTGGTGAGGTCATGGAATTCAGAGCCCAATCATGGAATCATAGGATAGGGCCCAAAATGGCATGAATAAGAAAGAAAGATCTAGAAGGAATGTTCTACATTTTGAATGATGAAAGGATAAGGATTAGTACAAAAATGACAACTTGCAAGTTTTCCACTCATTCTCTCACTTGTGTGCTGCAATTTCCTCTCATTTCCAGCCCATATTTTGTGCTTTTTCATGCCCATGATCCTTGTGAAATGATCCTTAGCCATTGATTAAAATTTTTGATCAAATCTGAGGCCATAACTTTCGATGTAAAAAGACCTAAATGCCCCTGACAATTTTTGCTCTCAAGACCACTCCAAAAACGTGTACAACCAGCTGATTTGTGCTTCTTGAGTGTCCTAATCCTTGTGCATTGCAATCTTGACCCTCCATTTAAATTCTATCTCAAATCCTAGTGGTTTACAAAAGCACATTATCCAAATGCCACTTAAAATTGGTCCTCATATAAAAGCCCAAAAATTAGAGACTCACTCACACACACTCTCATTTTCTCAAAACCTAGCAAACAATTCTCTCCTCTCTTCTCTAGCATCAGGCCGTAACCTCCCTCTCCCTCCCCTTCCTTCATTTTGATTTCTTCTTCATTTCTCACCATCAGACCTTGATACACTTCATCCTAACAATAAACCACCTTCAAAACTTCCCTAATCCTTCAAGATCCATCAAAATCCACCCAAGAGGAGGCACTTTGCGTGAGATTCAAAAGGATATAGGGGCTGTTCTTCAAGTTACTTTGCTTCATTTTGCTTCTTGCTCCTTTTTCTAGCTAGTTCTTGAGGTAAGTTTTCATCCTTTGCATTTTCTTTAACTTTCTCATGATGTAAATCCTTCTTCTACCCCTCTTTTCCTTCTCAAAGGCTTAGAGGACTTGTTTCCAACACTATGACAAGGACATTGGGAGCCTTGGGTGTTGGCAATGAGTCCTTGGCCTAGAGAGAGGATTTTCTTGTGTTTTCACCATATTATGTGCATTTCATACTCATTTTCCATGTCTTCCTTGCATATTTCATTTTTGTTGGCACCATTTTCAAATTAAAAATTCATTTCTCATACATAGAGGTTTCGGCCTAAAGCAAAAAATTAGGGTTAATATGTGTTCTTGATCATTTCATGGTTTGAAGTTGGAAGATGGCTTGATTTTGAATATGTGTGGTTTAGGGTTTTGGTTTCAAAAATTAGGGGTTTATGTTTCCTTTTTGTTTTTCTTAATGTTTAGTGTGAACAAAATATATGAGTTGCTTGATTGTTGTTTAGTGGTATAGCATGACAATTTAGGGTTTTATCTTGTGTATGGTTCTATGTGTTGATTATGCAATTAGTATGAAATAAATTGGTGTTTAGGATATAGCATGGTTTCGGCCTTGAGGGCCATTTTTGTGCAATATTTTGTGCTTAAAATGTGTGTTTTATCTTGTGTAGATAAGTATAATTGTGTTAATGTGTTTTAACCTTTCACCACTCATTTACTTTTACCTACCACTTCACTAACTTTTACCAAAAAAGTATAAAAACATTTACCACCTACTTACTCTTTACTTTACTACCTCATTAACTTTTTACTTTTTATATTCTTACTTTACCATCTCATTAAATAATTACCATTTACCTCATGCATCTTTTTACTTTACCATTCATTAACTTTTTACTAAAAGTTTTACTATATCAATTTGCAAAAATACCCAAAACATTTTAACACTTTGCATTTCATCACTTGTGTGATACATACTTGTGTTTGCACATTAATACTTGCATGCTTTCATATGCTCACACGTTCATGCATTCTCATATGCTTATGCCTATTGCATTCTCTTACTCTCTTACATGATCATACATTCATTAATATTATATCATCCATTCATAAATAAAATGTTCATGCATCTTTGTATATACTCATTCTTGCATTCATTCTCAAATGTTCATACATTCCCATATGCTTATACTATTGCATTCATTAACCTTATGTTACACATTCATTCTTACATGTTATGCCTCTTGCATTCATGCTTACATGTTCATGCATTTATTTATACCATGTCTTGCATTCATTCTCACATGTTCATGCATTCATTTATACTATATCGTGCATTCATTGATGCTCATTCATTCATTGTATGCTCATGCCACGATTACCTCGTGTGCATTCATGTCTACATGTTCATTCATCCAAACTAGGAATATCCTATGCCTATGATCAATTGCATTCTATTGTCTATGATGCCATTTAAATGTCTTGATTTAATTGTGTGCCCTTTCATCCCCTTGTATGACCTCTAATGAAGGCGTAAGCTACATGCATGTTGTAGCCTGAGTAATTAGGGTAAATACACCTCTTTCTCACACACACGCACACAATTGTCTTGAGAAATTTGCCTTGCATCTTTGACAATTGAATCCTTTGATTATATTGGCATGTTTAATCTTGGTTGGTGAATAACATGTCCATGATTAACTTGATTGTGGAAGTATGAGTCTTATTCATTCATTTGCACTTGGTTATGGATTTAGAATTGATTGAAATGTTCTACTTGTTTTGAAATCTTTTTCCAAACCAAATTCTTTTCTAAAATAAATTTTCAAAGCAAAATCAAATGTTTTTCCAATAAAAACCCCTTTTCCTAAAAACTCATAAGGAGGCAAATCGGACGTCGGCCGATGTTGTCTAAGCGTCTGAGACGGTATGCAGCTCAAGCGTCTTAGGATACTTATGAAAATAAAACAAATAATTGATAATTTCAAACCCTTTTTCCCAAATGAGCAAGGTATCGATTCGGATGTACTTAGATATTGGTTAGCGTCTTAGGGTTAGCGGTATGCGGTTAAATGCGAGCCTAAGATACTTGCTCAATAAAAGCAATCAACCTTGCAACAAACCCTTTTCTAAAAAATCAAAAAGATCATTTTTCAAAAAGTAGCGGAGGCGCGTCGTGCATGCAGGCGGGGTTGTCTTTGTTCTAGGTCTATTAATTTATGCAGTCTAGGGACCGAAAACCCTACAATAAAAACACCAACACACTTCTTTCCTAAAAAATTCACAAAAGCCGTCTTGGACATAAAAAGCCACTTTCAAAAATCATCAAAAGCGTCTTGGACCTTAAAAGCACACTTTCAAAAAAAAGATCACAAAAGCCGTCTTGGACTTACAAAGCGAGAACTCACGTAGCTTTGATCCCTCATCTCGGTGAGAGTGCGTAGGAAGCGGGTTCTGTCCGTCAAGCGCGCTTTTAAAAAATCCTTGTTTTGTTCCGCTTTTCAAGGATATCCAAAAATATTCTTTTCTCGTTTCCAATAAAATATTTTCTCAATCAAAAGAAAAGAAAAGAAGTAGAAACGATCGTTTCAAATCAAACTTTTCAAAACCACACATCAAATTAAAGGTTCACTTTCGGCAGAAAGGAGAGTGCAGAGTGCTTATACCTTCCCGTACCTAACCGACCAGAACCTACATCTCTTGTTTTGAAAAGACCACCGCCTTGTATAAAAAGCGTTTTTCAATGTTTTTCGTCTCAAAACTAAAATATTGGTGGCGGCTTCATATTTTCCCACGTTGTACATCGAGAAGTCCAAGCCGGATTTTTGGGGTGCAACACATATGAACCATCATAAGTGGCGTCCACTTCCCTCGAGAGTCACTCTGGATAAGCGATATCTTTTTGAGTACTAGATCTCCCTCATTAAATTCACGTGGCGGACTTTCTTGTCGAAGGCGGTTCTCATTCTCTGTTGATACACGATTGTCCATAGCACTGTATTTGCAATCCTTTTCTCTTCAATGAGGTTTAGCTGATCTAGGCGGGCTGTACCCACTCTGCTTCTTCAACTTGGTTTCCATTAATACGCGCGGGAGGGTATTTCAACCTCAATAAAAATGCGCCGACCCGTATACCGGGGAGAAAGGGGTTGCCCGGTCGATGTCATGCGCCTTGAAATCACGGTAGCCATGAAGGCGAAGGGAAGCATCTCATGCCAATCCTTGCAGAGTTAACACCATTTTTGCACTATTTTCTTGATATTCTTGTTGTTTTTTGCTTCTCAGCTCCATTCATCTTTGGGCGGTAGGGAAGAATTGTGATCTTGAATGTTGAATTATTCGCATAGGTCCTTCATCATTTCTTGTTCGGAGTTCTTTGCCGTTATCGGTGATGATCTTGTTTGGAAGACCATAGCAGCCAAATCGGATCTTTCTTCACAAATTTGGTAACTCACGAAATTTTGGTTATCTTTGGAGTATGAAGCGGCCGACCCAACAGTAAATTAGTCAATTGCAGCGAGAATGAGGCGATGCCGTTTGGCGCTTTGGGTTCAATAGGACCTATGGCGTCCATGCCCCACGTGAAAGCGGCCGAGATGCGGTCGAGCGCTTAGTTTGGCGGTGGCACATGGATATGATCGACATATATCGGCATTTGTGGCACTTTCTTACAAAGCTATAATGATCGATTCCATACGCAGCCGGTAATAACCGCCCTTAAGATTTTTCTAGCCATAGTGTGCCTTTGGAATGGGTCCCAAATGAGCCTTCATGCACATCTCTCATGATTCTTCGACTTCTTCCTTGGCGACACACCTCGGAGAACCATATCGTGATTTCTTTTGTAAAGAACTTCACCACTCAAGAAGAAATTCCTTGACAATCTTACGAGAGTTCTCTTGTCCTTCTCACGATGCCCCGGTGGTATTCCCGATTAGCGATGTCTTGCTTGATGTCGTGGTACCAAGGCTTCTCGTCGGGCTCTTCATCTATTGTTGTCTGCGATAGTGATGCGTGGCGAACTCAGATGATGAATTCGATATTGGTCAAGCTCTTGTCACGATTGACATTGAACATAGAGGGCGATGTTGCCGATGCATCGGCTAAGCGGTTTTCGCCTCGAGGATATGCTTGAGGTGATCTCGTCAAAGGACTTCATCGACTCTTGCGGGTAATCACAAGAAGGAATCGGTTTGGGATCTCTGGTCTCCCGATCGCCTCTCACTTGATGAATAACTAAATTTGAATCCCATACACATCTAGCCTTTTAACATTCCATTCTAGAAATTTTGCTTGAACACCGGGATACGCGCTTCATACTCTGCTATGTTATTTGTGACATAGAAGCTCGATCTCATGATGGCGGGAATGAAAGCGGTTGTCGGGAGATATCAACACGGCCACACGCCCGTGCCCCCAGTACATTTGGCCTTGCCGAAGTCGAATATCATTCTCCATCTTTCACTTTCATAGGACTTCCCCTCATCGAGCGGTGCCATGATGTCTTCATTGGGAAAATCATGCGCATTGGTGGTTGATGCAGGATTGGTGACATGCCAAATATTTAGCGAGTGCGCTACCTTTGCTTGCCTTTTGTGTAACATACAAGATATCGTATTACGACAATTGCATGCGCGGCCAGCGGGCAATTCGATCTGTGAGGTGGTTTCTCGAACATGTACTTGATCGGGTCCATTTTGACACCAACCAAGTTGTGTGACTCGGCATATCTTGCCTTAAGCGATGGCGACCCGAACTAAAGCCTGATGGTCTTTTCGGCATGGAATATCTTGTCTCACGATCGGTGAACTTTTAAGCTTAGATAGTATTGAGACTCACAGGCCGCCTTGTGCGTGCACGATAATGAGAATCCGTGCGGCATTTATACTATTGAGACTCTGGCCCGTTTGCGAGATTTTAGTGGCGGTCACGCGAAATGCGCTCAAGCAATCGAGCTTGGGCGGTTATTTGGTATGGGCGGCGACCCGATGCTAATAGAACCTCTCGGTTTTCTTGATACACACCCGAACGATTGCCCCCAAAGCCTAGGTCGGCAGAAGGCGGGTGAGGCTTGAATCGCTGCCCGGTGGTCATGTTATTTTGGCGAAATGGATAGTAGGGCCAGTCCACGACCGCCCGACTTTCGATGGGGCGGTCTCTGCGCCACTTCTCAATGGGGCGTCGCGGCGCGCTGCTATTGATGGAGCGAGTCATTTGCCGTCATTGTCGATCATCTTGGCGGCGTTTGGATTCTTTGTCATTTATGGCGTGGCGTTTAGTGATCTCGAGGCCATTTAAGGGTGATTTAATCACGAAGGTGAAACATTGCGGCGTTTCGTCTCCGGTCCTCTGGCGCTTGGTGTGCTATAAGTACACCCTCAGAAATCATTTCTCACATTCCTCACGAAGTGCTGCTCTGCGTGAGCCAGGCACATGCAGCAGGCTTACTTTCAAAACAAATCCTTGTGTCAAGAGCATCCTAACTTCTCGGTCGATATCTAGCATTCTTACGGGTATGAGTCGACCTTTCTCTCGACTTTAGTTTCTTTAGTTTTCCTTTAATTGTAGTTTCGCGCCTTGTGGTAGGGGTGTCGGTCGGGGGCGGCCGGTCGCCCCTCTCACGAGTGCATAGCTCGACCAACTTTGACTCGATCCGCTTTTCCACGGTACTTATATGCCACGGTTGAAACAAGCGCGCCTTACCAGGGGACCATCGCGATCTACGGCACAAAACATGGCGCGGCGATCCCGGTGCATGCAGCGAGAAAGTTACAAGTCGTCATCGGCGACTCGAGCTCTAGTTCTCCAAGCAAAGTCCGGTCGGCTTAAGCGACTCAGGCGGCTCTGCAATTCTAAGACCAAATCGTGGTCTCCTCCACCACCATCACCTTCCCGCACTGCAGCGCATGAGAAGATGAGGAGGTAGATATTGAGGGTGATGGAGCGCGAGGATGTTGCCCGAGCCGTTGAGGAGAAATCCGGCCAATGTCGGGAATCACAGAAGTGAAAGTGCGGTTGAAGGAGGTGTCGGCCGTCTGTCAAAGCTCCTCAATCGGGATGCGGCGACGATGGAGGCCGAAGAAGGAGAGGATGGCGTTTTCTTAGGATATAGCTCGAATCCGGCGGATATGTCATGGAGTATCGAACACTTCAATCCAATAGAAGTGTGATCGCGGTCGACCCTTTGGCGTTGCGAGTACAATGTCATTTGAAACCTACATTTGGAGGTGAGGGGATGAAAGAAAGCGAAGAGCATTGCGACCTACTCGGACAACCTTGTTGTGCGAAAAAGTCACTGACGGGTTTTCTTCGTTTACAACCTTTTAAAACAATGAAACCAATATTTTTATGAGGAAAATATTGAAAAAAACCTCTTTGGAAGGCAAATGGTCTTTTTGAAGCTTAGGAGGATTTGGGTTAGAAAGTCGGTTAGGCATGGGAAGGTATTAGCACCCACATCTCCTTTCTCTTGAAAGGAACCTTTAATTAAGCGTGTGGTTTTAAGTGTTGATTTGGAAAATACTTAAATTTGCCTCTTGATTGAAAAGACTTAATGAATTTTTGTTTTGGCGCTTGGTTTGGAGTTAAGCGCTTTGGTTTTTTTGAAAGGAAAAATGTTTTTAGTTTGTTTTGCTTGGCGGAGGATCCGCTCCTCACGTATCTCGGTGCGATGGAGTGTTGCGCCCGAAAAATCCGGTTTAGGACTTTTCGGTTTGACAACGTTGAAAATCGATGAAGCGCCACCAATATTTTATTTTAGGAAAACATTGAAAAAACCTTTTTAGGGAAGCGGGTGGTCTTTGAAAACTTAGAGATGTAGGTTGAAATTCGGTTGCGCATGGGAAGGTATTAGCACCCCACCTGCCCTTTCTACGAAAGGAACCATTAATTTGATGTGGTTTTGAAATGTTTGATTTGAAATACATTGTTCTATTTATTTTCTTTTCTTTTTGAGAAATCACTTTGTGAAAGCGGGAAAAAGGGATGTTTTGGTATCTTTGAAAAGCGGAACAAGACAAAGATTTTTGAAAAGCGTGCTTGGCGGGGCGGGAACGGTCCTCACGTGCCCTCCTTTGGTGAGGATCAAAGCAACGTAGTTCTTGTTTTTATGGGTTTTTAAAGGTGTGCTTGCCGGGACATGAACCGGTCTACGTGCCCTCACGGTGAGGATCAAAGCAGCGTAGTTCTCGGGTTTTTAAAGGTGTGCTTGGCGGGACATGAACCGGTCCTCACGTGCCCTCACGGTGAGGATCAAAGCAACGTAGTTCTCGGTTTTGCGTGTGAAAGCGGCTTTTGAGATTGAGTTTTGAAGTTTTGAAATAAGACTCGAGTGTTCGCGAACACCAAACAAGCAAAGGCTTAGTGGCATTCGGTATTAACTTTCGAAAGAAAAGTGAGTTGGGCGGTAATCAAACAAGCAATGGCCGGTGATTACAAGCGACAACGTCGTATTATTCTTTTGAAAATAGTTTTGGAAAAGATGGTGAGCTAATAGCTCGTGTTATTTTGGAAGTTTGAATTAGTTGTTTTGTTGTTTTAATTAATGTGTGGGAGTTTTCATGATAGCCAAACAAGCAAAGGCTTGGTGACTACCACTAATAGCTCCTCATTAGCGATCAAACAAACAGCGGCAGTGATGGTTAATGATTTTTATTTAGAAAAATGCCTTAGGTTTTCTTATAAAAAAAGCATAGGATTTCAAGCTTGAAAAGGAAATATAACATTTCAAATCCTTCTTACAAGTCAAAAGCTCAAAACAACCATTGGGACACAAGCAAAGCAATCAAAGAGTATTTACAATTTGCTATGAACAATTGGGTGCACAATGATACAAGTATATGAGTGCAAGAGTATGCAATTATGGAATGCAAAATACCACATTATTGAATGCATGAGTATTTAATTTATGAGAAGGAAAAAAACATGATATTAATGCATGAACCTTTAATTTATGAAAAGAAAAAAAAAACATGATATTAATGCATGAACATTTAATTTATGAGATGCAAAACATGATATTAATATATGCATGAGTGAATTTGAAAAGATATGGATATAAATGAATGCATGAACATGTAGGCATAAACCTAAACTAACATAGGAAATTGCCAAATGGGCATATAGCAAGGCATTTTTATTCAACCTAAAAGTCTAAGGAAACCAAAATAGTAACCTAAAATCCTAACCCCAAGAACACACATGAGGGGAACAAAACAAAAAAAAATCAAAACCCTAGTACTATTGAGTATAACAATGGAGAATTTTATTCAATGAGATGGGCTCATGGCCTAAGCCAAGTATGTAAAGAAAACTTTGAACATTAAACAAAACTATGATTAATTCACAAGAACTATTTAAAAGATTAAACTATGAAATAAATTGAATCCTTTCTTGCAATCTTCACCACTTGAATGAAATGCACTAGGCATGTAGTGAGAATCATTTTGCAAGATCATCAACAAGTGGACAACAAGATAACTAGTCTACAAGAACACATAAACTATTAAACTAGGAAATAGATTGAATCCTTTCTTGCAATCTTCACCACTTTAAATGAAATGCACTAGGCATGTAGTGAGAATCACTTTGCAAGATCATCATTAACTAACAACAATATAGCTAAACCATAAGAATATATAAACACATAAAATAGAAATGGATTGAATCCTTTCTTGCAATCTTCACCACTTTGATAAAATGCACTAGGCATGTAGTGAGAATCATTTTGCAAGATCATCAACAAATGGACAACAAGGTAACTAGACTACAAGAACACATAAACTATTAAACTAGGGAATAGATTGAATCCTTTCTTGCAATCTTCACCACTCGAATGAAATGCACTAGGCATGTAGTGAGAATCATTTTACAAGATCATCATTAACTAAACAATAATATAGCTAGATCATCAACATATCAACTATAAAATAAATTGAATCCTCTCTTGCAATCTTCACCACTTGAAGGAAATGCACTAGGCATGTAGTGAGAATCACTTTGCAAGATCATCAATAAACAAAGGTAAACTAAAACACAAGAAATAATGAGCACATAAGCTAATATATTAAACAAAAGTCATTTCTAGCTCTCTTCACTACTAAGATCAAAGTGCACTTGGCACTAGTAGGAATCATAGAGCCAAATCCTCAACAACTTACTAAAGAAGAATACCAACAACAAGATTTAAACAAAGAAACAACAAAATCAATTTTAAAGACATTTTAAATCATGTATATACATAACTTTGCTTCATTTTATTTAACAAGAAAACTCAAAAATTAACATGAAAACAACACTAATCAACTTATTTTAGGGTGAGACAACAAATCTCACCCCTCAACCTAACAAACTACATTGAAAAGATGATGCTATCACGAAAGGAATGAGGAAGAAAATGAGATTCAATGCAAAATATTTGGAGATGATGCAAAGAGGGTTATGGATTTTACCTTTTCTCTAAAATGGAGAGAAAATTGAAGAAATGGAGGAGGAAAATGCAAGAAAGCTTCGGCCTTGCAAGGAAAGGAAGGAGATAAAGGTGGTGTGATGAACTCCTTGAGTGAGAAAGGAAGGTTAAGGGTGTGAGAGGTGGATTCAAGGTGTTTTGGTGGATGAAGGTGAAGTAATGGAGGAGGGGAAGGAGGAGAAGGCTTGGCCTAGAGGGAGGAGAGGGAGAGGAGAGAAGAGTGCTAGGTTTTCTTGAAGGTGAGAATGATAGCCAAAGATTGGTGAAGAGAAAGTGTGAGCTATTTATAGGGGTTTTGAGGCTCTTAGGGTATTTAGGACTTTTTGCTTTGATGGGGCTCTAGGATTGGATCTTAATTTTGAATGGATGGTTAGGATTAGTGGTCACATGGATCAAGGGTATTTAGAAAACACAAGTGTGTGAGAGAAATAGGTGAGGGTGGCGCATAAAAAGAAGGAAAAAGGGAAATTTGTGAACAAAAAATCTAATTTGGGAATGGTGATTTTTGTAGAATAGGGTTAAAGGTATTTTGGTGAGGAATGTTCTCAAAAAGGTAAGATGGGGTTTTTGGTGGAAGGGTTAGTGTAAGTGCATGGGTTAATTTACCAAAAAGGGCAACATTGAGGATATGATCAAATTAAAACTTGGTGAGTAAGTAATGGAGTGTGTAGAAACTTCTAGAAGGAGGAGAGGGAGTATGGGGCCTTAAGATCAGCTGAAATGTGAGGGGAAAAATAAAAACTTGCTTCTTTTTTGTTTTGTCTTATTGAGGACACTTCCTCCTTTTATTTTGAATTTTGAATCTTTTTGGGCATGTAATTGAGAGTGCACCCATTAAAACATGTCACATATTTTTGGACACCATGAGATAACCTCCTAATTATTCTAGACAATTAAAATTGTCACTTAATTAATTAGAGGAATTTTTAATGGTCTTTTGGCATTTTTACGCACTAAAAATAGGAAAAGTGCATTTTAATTATTTTAGGCTAGAATATTCTCTCTAAAAATTGTACAAAAATTCTCTTGGATAAGAGAAAAATGTACTTTTGGTGTGTGCATATTTTTGTGAGAAAATCATCCTTTTGCGAAAAATGACCAAAATGCCCTTACTTACTAAAAAGTCCTAATTTGCTCAAAAATGCATTTTTATTCTAAGCGTGGTTCTAAAAACCCTTGGATGACTTTTAAAACTCTAAAATGCATGCCATGCCTTAATTTATTTATTTTTGGTTGAAAATTAGGGTGTTGACCTAAAGTAGGACAAAATTGGGGTATGACATGGAGAATTCAAAGCTACGTAGTTCTAGGTTTTGGGTTTTTATCTTGTTTAGTTGTGAAAACTGAGCTTTCATGATGATCAATTGAGGAAGGCTCCAAGTGACCATCATTAACACTCCATTGTTAATATTCATGCAAGCAAAGCGGGACCAGTAACAAAGTTTTTGATTTCTTAAAAGTTTTGAGAAAAATTAGGCGTTCATGATGATCAATTGAGCAAGGGCTCCAAGTGATCACCACTAGTTCCTCATTGTTAATGATTATGCAAGCAAAGGCTTACGCAAGACCACTAACAAAGTTTTTTGATTTATTGAAAGTCTTTAGAAAAATTAGGCATTCATGATGATCAATTGAGCAAAGGCCCCAGTGATCACCACTAGTTCCTCATTGTTAATGATTATGCAAGCGAGAAGCCGCAAAACCATTAACAAAGTTTTTGATTTATTGAGAAATTATTTGAGTTGAAAAAGAATTAAAGCGAGAAAGAGGTGAAAATTACAAAGCGAAGGGTGCGAATAACTACGGAGGTTATCTTGTCGAGCAGGGTGTGAAAATTAAAGGCCCAATTTCGTTTTTGGTACCGGGAGGCATTGCAACAAAAATGAATGGGCTCTTGAGGAGGGTATCTTTGTAATTGAGGGTGTAGCTTGTAAATATTTTGAAATCGAGAAATAAATAAAAAAATGACTAAATAAATATACCTAATAATAACTTTGAAGACAATAACGAGGGTTTTTAGGTTTTAAAGTTTCATTTATTCCTCCCCACCATTTGCGCCACGGTGAGAGTCGAGAGAGAGGAGCGATGGTGAGAGAGAAGAGCGATGGCGAGAGAGAGAGAGAGGAGGAGTCGCCATAGGCTCGATGGTGTTTTTAGCGGTGGTCAGAAGGCGGTGATGGGGCAGCGGAGAAAGCGGAGGTGAGTGGCGGGCGCTCGGTAGCGGCGATCAAGCACCTCAGTATCATTTTCTTCGTTTTTCTTTCCCGCACCGTTCTTTGCTCTCTTTTCCTTTGATTCCTCTCTCTCCTTCTCCATTTCTTTGATTTAGTTTTGTTTTTGGTTTGGGAGATGAGGGTTTCGGTTTGTGAGGGTAGTTGATGGCCATTCCTTTGATGTCCTAAGATTAAAACTTGAGAAAGCGAAAGCAATTAGTCATTGATCGGAATGGACTTTTTAGGGTTGTGATGTGGAGAAGGGGATGATTGAGCTTAATGAAGTGTTTGGGTCTTGTTCGGCGTTGGCGATGGTCAATAGTTTATGAAGGAAATGGTTATTAGGTTTGATGAGGTGTTTGAAGGTTTTATGAAAGAAAAGATGGTTAAACCCAATGAATTGAGGGCTTTTGAAAGGGAAATGATTGAACCCGTTGAATTTGAGGGCCTTTTGGAGGAGCTCTTATGCTTCATTGGCAAAATGTGTTGCTCTTAATTTATACTCCACTTTGTCTTCCTTTCTTTGTTTTGGGATTCTCCTTTTTGAAACTTTGTTATTCCCCCTCCTTTTGTGAATTTTATTTCCTTTTGACTTGGGTGAAAATGATATACCATATTTGATGTGGAATTAACCCTCGTCTAGGGTGATGGGGATATCTTGGGCTTTTCTTGGCTTAAGATGGGTAACAAAGGGTATTTTTGCGATTTTGAATTTTTGGCTTAAGAGGGTAGGAAATGGACTTTACGGGATTTTAGGTTTTTGAGGGTGTGGAGAGATGACCAAATTTCATTTCAAGTCTCGATTGCTTATTTCTGCAAGACTTAACTTTAGGACAATAATTTATCTATCTTCATGTGTTTGCTCCTCTTTTTCCCCCTTTTTTTTTGTTTTTGTGCCCTAATTTTTGCACTGGACCGCTCTTTGCGAGTTTTCAATCCCAGGCGCTCTTTTTGCCTAGGCCGCCCTTTGCGGGTTTCAACCTAAGCGAGCTTACTTTAGCTTTTTATTTATTATATATTTTTGAAAGACTTGCACTAAAGGAATATAATCTTGACAAGGAAAATTAGTGATCTGAGAATTGCCTGACATGGAAGGACTTAAAGTGTTAGCGAGAATGAACCAAAAAGTCAAGTATGCCTTGATGGGAGAGAATATGCGCTTTATGGGTGGGCCAGGCGGGGACTAGACTTGGATGGAGAATGATGATAAATGAGGAAAATGGTGACTCAAACAAGAGAAGCGCATGTGGCATGCATACTTACTATAAGAGCGCTTCCACAGAGAGTTAACATTGGTTAAAACATGATATAAAAACTTTTGTAAACTGTTTCAGTCTTTTATCATGGAATGGATGAGATGCAATACTTTTTTTGAAGGAAATACAAATGAGCTATTGATGTGAAAAGCGAGGGCCTTGGAACACCTTGAGTTTGCAAATGAGTGAGGTAAACTTTTCCAAAAAGAAAGATTACTTTGCAAGAACATCTCGTCTCTCATCACAATGTTTTTGTTGTATGCAATGCATGGATGAAAACATTAGGATGCATACATAGCGAAAGCGAAATGCATGAAAGCATGTTCACTTGAAAAGTGTGATTATTCTAAAAAAAGGTTTTTTGATGTTTTCTTTTTATGCAAGACGAAATATGAAATGCCAATGCATTTTTGGATGATGAATGATGCAAGGATAATGCTTCTTTTCCAAATGATTTTTATAGAGGCAATACAAGATATGAAATGCCGATGCCTCCTTTTCTTTTGAATGATGAAAGATGCGGGAATGATATTTTCCTAAATGATGATTTTTAGAGGCAAGACAAAGTATGAAGTGCGATGTCCACTTCCCTTTTCTTTTGAATGATGAAAGATGCAAGAATGGTGATATGAGGCAAGCGATTGTCGTTACCACTGAGTAACTTTGCATGAAACATTGAGTGGATCGACTCGATACTTCACACAATATCTTTGAGCGTTTCGACAATTAGTTGACTCAAACAACTTCCTACTTGAAAATAAAACACGTGTGGTAGGTCAAAGTGACACGATATCGTGAAGTAACATCTCAAATTTGTAGTCGACAAACAAATTTGGGATATTATCGTCGTTCAAAGGTGCACCACTACCATTAAGCCATCACATGAGAAATTTTTCTTTGTTTGAAAGGATGCATGCGGGAGAAGTGATGTATTCAAACAAAGTGATGAGGTTAATGAAATGATGCATGAGTGCCACATTGTGCGATGTCTTCATTATTTGATGATGATTTCTTGTACCTGCACCGGATGAATGTGATGCTTATGCAATGCGGATGATAATTGCTTCTTGCTTTATTTTGTTTTTATGCAATGAAATGAAATGCATGATACTCATAACGATTTTTTTAAATGCATGGAAAGACATGATTTTTATTGAATGGAATTGCATAAAGGAGAGTTTAATGTATTATTTTCTCATGATGTGCGAAAAAGGAAAACAATAATGCATGAGGCAGCGCCACTAATAAGACCACGGTTTTGGATCTTTTCGAAAAAATTAGGGGACAAAGCCTTAGTGAATGAAAGCGCTGCGTGCGGAGAATGCACTCTGACAAACCTTAATGAGATAGAGAAAAATGCATGTATGAATTTTATCAAGTTTTTGTTTTATACAATGCGAATGATGTCTTTACATGAAAATGGCGTCGATAATGCGACTTGACATGCATGTGAAAAATAAGATGAAAACATTTTTTCGAGTTTGGTAGTGAAATTTTGGGAACATCACCTCATATGGCAGGTAAAAGAAAAAAGTGTGATGATTTTTTGAAAGTTTTGCTTTTTGTAATGCAAGGATGTATGCAAATGATGATGATGCTCTATGTACATGAAAGAGTTTCTATTGGCAATGATTCAAGTTTTTTTGGAAAATGCGGGCCGTCGTGGCTTCATATGGACCTAGTAAGAGAAAGGCTACAAGCTATGACTTTTTCTCTCTTCTTTTTTGAAAAAAGAGTGAACCACCACGCTGCCCCGTCTGGATAGGCAAAAGAAAGGCTACGGCGGCAACTCTTTCTCTATTTTCTTTTTGAAAAATCTCCTTCTCCTTTTTGAAAACATGCCTAGATTACAATGCAACACACAATTTGGTATGCCCCTTGTGTCCCTCTGAAGGGTGGGAATCCTAGGGTCTAAAGTCGAAGCGAAAAGGGTAATCTTCCCATGTAGGTTACGATCAACTTCCTCACAATGGCAACCAAGAGCTAAAGTCTCTCTCATGATGACACCCACAATCGTAGAAAGCTACAAGTGTGAGGCATCATGACAAAGCGCACTCTTGGCGGAACTTTCAAGAGAGCCATCTGACGGACAAAGGTCTCACGAATGGCGATCCTAATCGTTCCCACTCTCTAGGTTTTGTTCGGACCTTGGGTTTTAGCCCCACTCAATGCTCACAAGTATAGGGTGTGAAGTGTGTGTTGAGGCCACGACACCTAGAAATAACTACCCTTCCCCACTGCAAATGAAAACCCGAGCAGTCAGAGACGAAGCAAACAATGTAAATCTACCACAGGATTTAATATCAAATAAGCTAGCTTAGGGTTTCGACAACAATCAAGTGCATTGCTTACCTCGAAAGGGGCCGAGAAGGGGATCATTATAGGGTGGGGAGAAATGCATGAGCTTACCTTGAAGAAAGGGAGCAAAGAAGAAGGGAACATGATTGGGATTGGGGAAATGCTGCGAGGTACTAAGCACATAAGCAAAAGGGAGGAAGGAAAAACAAATATAGAAGGAGAGAAAACAAAGCGCACTGTATCGACATGATAAAAAGAAGAGAGGAAAGCGAGAAGGGATAGAGGCAAACAGCGTATCCAAATCAAATTAATAGCACATTAAACCACACATTTAATTAGTTGAGGCGACCCGGCTTAAAGAAAAGTCCCGGTGAAGTCGCGGTATTGCGCTGAAAAAGTCACAGCGAGTTTTCTTCGTTTACAACCTTTTAAAACAATGAAGTCGCCACCATACGGACTAATTTCTTGGCTCGGGGGAAAGCCAACAAAGAGAAGAGGAACAAGTGTCCTTTAAAACTCGAAGCTGACACAGGTATTTCAAGGCGTTTTTGAGTCATTTGGGAGGGCGTGGAAGAGTCACTATACGGATCGTTCCCACTAAGGAGGCCAACCCAGCGATCGCCCGAACCATGGCGTTGCCGATGGATCGATCGGTGGCCACACTTTCGATCATGTGGAGCGAAGCTCACTTTTTCAGACGCGCTAGTGACTACATCTATGCCACCAAGGATTTGAGTGCCGTCGACCTGGAGTCTCTGCAAATTATTAAATCATTATCGAGCCTTATGCCCCCTGATCCCAAAGGAGACATACCTTGCCGGCCGTTCACGCTTTTGGTCGGTCGTGCCCTTAATTTTGCACTTGGTTCGATTTTTTCTTCGATTTTCCCCTTGTCTTGTTATTTCGATTATTGGTCGTTTCATTTAACCTTTGAATTGTTCTATTTTGTAGGAAAAATGGCAGGAACAGCTTGGGCTTATCTGGAAAAGATGGCCTTGAAATCTTCATCAAAGCCTTCCTCCTCTAGGCCGGTCAAGCAGGTGGTCGATCTGGACGGCTCCTCTCAACAAACCCCTCGAAGCCAAGGCAAAAGTGGCGGTCGCAAAGGTCGCTCCTCGGGATCGGGGCGGTTGGAGTACAAGCGTAGCAAAACAAACCCGCTCGTCGCGATTCATGAGACTCGATGATGAGATCCACGTGGTTGGATCGGCGACTTAGGTGAGATCGACCACCCGGTTCAAAGGGGAGAAGTGGTGGTGCATGCTTCCCTATGCATGGCGATCGGTAAGGCCATGCGGCGGTGACGGATGATGGGAGAGAAAAGCTAAAGGTATTTTAACTTTCTAGCCGCCTTAGATTTAACTTAAGATCGGTCGATTGAATGATCTTATCCATTTTTATTCTGCGAGGCGGTGAAAGGACGAGGCCTGCGCCGGTATGGATGTGAACACCCAATTTTAATCGATGTCGAAGTTTAGTTTTCTACACTCATGCACGGCAAGCATGCAGTACAAGATTAATTCTTTGCATCTCGTTTCTTAGAAATTTGGTGTTCAATGATCCAATTAATAAAGTGTTTCGTGTATTTAAATTGATGTTATGTAACTTTGATTGTTTAGAGTCTTCTCGTTTGAGCAAGTCGTTACACTTTAATCCGTTTATTAGGTGCTCTTTGACTAAAATTGGACCTACACTCACAAGTTTGAGCTGAAACGCGATCATGTAGGGCCTAACACGAGTTATCACTAGATCGAGTTCGGGCTTTAGGCGTAGTTGGGCTTATGAATGCATTTTGTGCCTAGTTTACGATTCTTATCGATCAGTTGGGCCCGATTCGACCTATGTTGCGCTTGTGATCGGAGTCGTAAAATGATAAAATAAAATATATCGCGAGAATAAAATCATTAAAACCGACTCAAAAAAAATATTCTGATTGTCCAAAAATAAAGGAGGATAAAACAAATCCAAAAATAATAGAAAAATCACGAAAAAAATATACGGAGGTGCAATCGTTTTTTTAATTTGCCCTCAATTGCTAATTTGAAATTTGCGAATCACGAAAAAGAAAAAAATCAAAAAGTCGATCAAAGCCCAAAAATGAAATTAAATACTCGACCTATTTTTAGTATAAAAAGGGCGAGTCATGGGCGATCAACACATCAGTGGACCTCGAAAATCACACCAAAAATAGATTAGGGTTTCTGCTGAAACCCTAATCCTTAACTTGATGTTTGTTCAAAGGTTTACGAAAAATTTACGAGTGGGCCAAGTGGGAAGAATAGCGGTGGTGAGTGGAAAGCGTAACAAATCTGTTAACCCTTGTTGCGCCCGAAAAATCCGGTTTGGGACTTTCGGTTTGACAACGTGAAATTAGTAGAGCGCCACCAATATTTATTTTTAGGAAAAACATTGAAAAAAACCTTTTGAAAAGAGGGTGGTCTTTGAAAACTTAGAGATGTAGGTTCGGGGATCGGTTGCGCATGGGAAGGTATTAGCACCCTTGCGCCCTTTCTTTAGAAAGGGAACCATTAATTTGATGTGGTTTTGAAATGTTTGATTTGAAATATATTGTTCTACTTTTTCTTTTCTTTTCTTTTGTGAAATGGTTTTATTGAAAGCAGGGAAAGAGGCATGTTTTTGGTATCTTTGAATATCGAGGACAAAACAAAGATTTTTGAAAATGGTGCTTGATGGGACATGAACCGGTCCTCGTACCCTCCTTGGTGAGGATCAAAGCTACGTAGTTCTTGTTTTGCGTGTGAAAGCGGCTTAGGAGTTTAGGTTTTGGAGTTTTTGAAATAAGACTCGAGTGTTCGCGAACACCAAACAAGCAAAGGCTTGAGTGGCATTCGGTATTAACTCGAAAGGAAAAAAAAAAAAAGAGTTGGGCCGGCAATCAAACAAGCAATGGCTTGGTGATTCTGGCGACAACATGGTATTATTCTTTTTGAAAATTGTTTTGAAAAATGTGATGAGCCTTAGTGATAATTACCACTAAATAACTCATGTTATTTAGGTTTCATAATAGTCAAACAAGCAAGGGCTTGGTGACTATCACTAATAACTCCTCATTAACGATCAAACAAGCAATGGCTTGGTGATGGTTAATGATTTGCTAGAAAAATGCCTTAGGTTTTTATTTGAAAACAATTGAATTTGAGTTTGAAGAAAGAAAGTAGAACATAACAAATCTTTTTCAAGTCAAAGCCGAGACAACAATGAAGGCATAAGCAAAGCACATATGAAGAATATTTACAAGTTTCCATGAACAATTGAATACATGATTAATTAAATACCACGATTGAGCAAGTATATGAGTGTATGAGCATGCAATTGTAGAATACAAGGTATGGCATTATTGAATGCATGATTAGGCCAATGCATGAATGCATGAACATACATGTGTGGAATACAAGACATGAGATTAATATATGCATGGGCATTTAGGAGAGTATGAATGCAAAGATGTAAACTTATATGAATACATGAATGATAAGATGCAAAGTGTAAAAATCTTTTGAGTGTTTTTGCAAATAGACAAGTGGTAAAAACTTGTGGTAAAAAGTTAGTAAAGAGTAAGACAAGCATGCATGAAGTGTAAGGTAATTGCTTAATGAAATAGTAAAGTAAAAAGTAAAAAGGTTTTCTCTTTTTTTACTTATGGTAAAATGCTAGTGAATGGTGTCATACCCCAATTTTGTCCGACTAGTTGAAAATCAAATAAAATTGTATTTTTGTAAATACCAAATTTTAATAAGTATTTTTCTCGTTTTCAGAAAACTTCAAAATATATGTCTCGTTGTGTAGGTGCACTATTCTTGACCGCGTAAATGCTCTAATGAACTTATACCACTTAAGTATTGTTGTGTGCGCGTGCCTATTTAGATGTGTGCCCATTTAAAGCGCGAGTGTCGATTTAAGCGCGCATGTTTATCCTCATAGTGCAAATTAAACGCTAACTAAGTGCGTGTTTTTTGCGAGTCGAAGTCATTTAATTGTCGCGAAAGTTAACAATTTAAGCGTTACTATTATTTGTTTCATTATTATTGGTTAACTAGTAGTCATCTATAAAAAGTAATCAAGTAATTGGCTTGTTTGAACTTATTTTCTTTTTATTTATTTAAAATAATACAATTACATTTTCACATAAAAATAATAATAATAAAATAAATAAAAGAAGTCAAACAAAAAAAGAAGAGTTGCGTCCTTCTTTGTTTGGTTGTTACGATAGCGAGGATGCATTTTGAGCTCAAGCTCAATTTGCCTTCTCATTGTCCACTTTGGTTGGTTATCATTTTTGGCAAAAACATCTCACCATCTTGGCGATCAACTGCTCCACCCTTCTTTGCTCCACTTATGTATCGGTGCAACCACAACCACCTTGTCCCCATGACTATAATCCCTGCTCGATACCACACCTACACCACACCAAGACCCAATATAAATAGGAATACACAGAGACGGTAAAGGGGAAGGAAAATAGAAAGCGAGAAACACAAACACGAGAAACAAACACAAACACACAAACACACAGTAAACAAACACAAAAAACACAAACACACCACGATAAAGGGGTGGAAGAAACAAAAAAACAAGGATTGAAAAAGGGGAGGGAGAGGGTAAGTATCTTTGAGAAGCAAAGGAGAAGAAAAATAGAGGAAAAGTTAGAGAATATAGAGGATGGAGAGAAAAAATCGAGAAAATCGGGGAAAAAAAAAAGCAGAGAAAAAAACACACATGCATACGGAGGAGCAAAAACCAAATGCAAGTGACATCTTGAAAACACAAACACGAGTGGGGAGCAGGAGGAAAAATGGAGAAACGTGGTAGAGAGAGAAAACATGAGCCTTATAGAATAAAACTATTCATCTCCTTCTGCTGTAACAATACCAAAACCAGGACACCACATCTTAAATCGGGGAATAGCAACAAAACACAACAACAGAACATTCAAAGCAAGAGAAAAGGAAAAAAGAAAACTTCTCACTTTGTCATTGCCGGCATCTCAGGTGAACCGCCTCCGTCGCGCGAAGAACACCGCCCTGTCTCTCCCCTCCGTCGAGTGCTGTGCGTAACCTGAGAACCAAACCTCAGTTCGCTCGCGCTCTCTCTCCTCTATCTCTCGGTTTTTCGTCTCTCTCTCTCTCCTGCAGCGAGCCGGCTTGCCGTCACCTGCGCCTCAAGTCGCCTTCACGCTTAGCGTCGCGGCTGCTCTCTTCTCTGCTCCGGATCTTGCACACCGTCGATCTCCTCTTCTCTCCCGGACGCCACTCTCTCTCATGCGGTGCCTCTCTCTCTCTCTCTCTCCCTCTCTCTTTCTCTCTCTTGAAAAACCTCTCTTTTCTGTTTTGGGAAAGCGGTGGAAGATTAGAAATTAGATTTAGGGTTTTCTTTTTGATATTTGGGTCGCATGGGTTATGGGTATGGGCCTATATGTTTTGTAACTTTCTTTTACACTGATTGCTTACTACACCCCAGTATTACTAACCCGGAACCCCACGTTTTTCTAAAAATGCTAGTCACAACTCCTTTTATCTCTATTCGGCACCCACCTTTCATACTCTTCATTTATTTATTTCTTTTTACTTTTATTATTATTATTTATTTTTATTACTACTATCATCGTTACTATTTACCTCACGTTATCACCTAATAGCATCTCTTTTTGTTTATCATTTGTTACCACTATTATGATGGTTTGTTTAATTTTAAACTAGGAATAAACACTTAAGCTATAAATGTGGCTACCTAAGTCCACTTTACTCATATCTGTTCAATATTCATTTTCAAAATAGTCATGCCAAGTTAACCCATTCGAACATTGTCACTACCTATTATTTTCAAAAGAGTTAGTAGTATGACCACTCCTAAGCCAGTTGTTGTTTGGTCAACCACGAACACTTGAACCTAAAAGCGAAACCAATTATCATTAATAATCACTCGCGCCATTCTTAGTTTGGTTTGTGCGATAATTTCATTTTAAAAAGAGTTAGTAGTGTGACCACTCTAGCGGGTTGTTGTTTGGTCATACATAAACACTCACTCTATTGCGAAAACTCACCAAAATAAAAATGCTCTCGATCATGCATTTTGTTTCTTGCTTGCTTATTCATGCAACCTAGGTCATTCTATACCTCTAGTCACATTGCATTAAATTTTTTATGATGCACATCATGTTCTCAAGTTGATTGTGTGCATTCTCTCTTCCAATACTTTGCTTCTTACATGAGATTGCTACTCGTTAGTGGTGACTCTCATTATAGGATTTCCACAAGCATATAATGAAGGATTACTCGTTAGTAATAGCCTTCATTACAAGAACATGTGCTATCACAAGAGATTGTTATTCGTTAGTAACAATTCCCATCCCATTCCACACACACACAATTGCATTTTAGAATTTGATTGGAATCACAAATGATTTGATTAATTGGCTCAAATTGGTATGCTTGTTCTCGGATGTTTGTGAGTATGCATTTTAACTTGCATGAGTTGTTACTCGTTAGTGACAATCTCACTTCAAAAACCTCTTTGCATCAAAAAAAAAAACCTAAAACAAAACCAATTATCATTAATGGTCACTCGTATTTATTGTCGTTTGTTTGTTAATGATAATTTCATTTTCAAAAGAGTTAGTAGTATGACCACTCTAAACCGTTGTTGTTTGGTCATCGCGGCGCTCGATCAAGTGCGAACTCATTTCCAAGTCATCAAAACATTTTCCCCAAATCAAACCAACGAAACACTTTTCAAAAGCGAATCATAAAAACATCAAAATCAAAACTAATTGTCATTGGCGATCACTCGAGCCGTTCTTAGTTTGATTGTGGGTGATGATTTCATTCCGTGGGAGCTAGTAGTGCGGCCACTCTAAACCGTTGTTGTTTGGTCTTCACAAGCGCTCCCCTTCAATTGCGAAAACCTTTTCAATAATCAAAATAAAAGCCGGTTGTCATCAATAGTCACTCATGTAGTTCTGCCGTTTGATTGTTAGTGATGATTCCATTTTCAAAAAAAGAGTTAGTAGTGTGACCACTCTAAGCCGTTGTTGTTTGGTCACTGCATAAGCGCTCAACCCCACTGCGAAAAACTCTAAAAAGATTAAAAAACAAAAACCTTTTCCGGGACAAACAAGAACTCACGTAGCTTTGAATTCTCTCCATATAGGAGATCACGTAGGAGCGAGAGGCCAACTCGTCAAGCGCCAAAAATAAAAATTTTCATTAAGTCTTTTCATCCCTTTTTCAATAAAGAGGCAAATTTAAGTATTTTCCAAATCAACACTCAAAACCACATACTTAATTAAAGGTTCCTCTCGATGAGAGGGCGCGTGAAGTGCTAACACCTTCCTCGCATGTAGACCCCAGAACCCATATCTCTAGTTTTGAAAGACCATCGCCTTATTTCAAAGACCTTTTTCAATGTTTTGGTCTTAAAATTAAAATATTGGTGGCGGCTTCATAATTTTTCCACGTTGTACCTTTGAGAAACCCAAGCCGGATTTTGAGGTATAGCAGCGGTGGCGACTTCAGCTGGGGACTTTTCTTTTTTAGTGGGTCAAGCCTAATTAATTAAATGTGTGGTTTAATTTGCTGCTCGATTTGATTTGGACACTTTATTTGCTTCTATCCCTTTCCGGTTTCATTTTCTTATCATGTTGTATCGTTTCCCCCATCTTGTTATGATCCCCTCTTCTTGGCTCCCTTTCTTGAGGTAAGCAATGCACTTGATTGTTGTTGAAACCCTAGGCTAGTTTATTTGATATTGAACCTAGTGTAGCCAACATGTTATTTGTTTGCTTTTATGCAGGTGATTGCAGGTTTTCCTTCGCGGTGGGGATATATGTGGTTAGTTTTAGGCGGTATGTCCTCGCTACACACACTCACACCTTATGCTTATTGTGCTTTGAGAGGGCCTAAAACCCCAGGTGCGACAAAACTTAGGAGAGTGGAAGCAGTAGTGGTGTGCAATTGGACCGTTGTCCTTCGACTCCACGAAAGTTTCGGCGAGTATGCTCTTTCATGATGCCTCACACGGATGGCGTTCCATCGTTGTGGTTGCTATTGTGGGAGAGAATTAGCTACAGTAACGGTGAGAAGTGACTAGAACCCACATGGGAGGAACATTTGAGATGTCCTAGAACTTAGGTCCATACGCCGTAGGACCTGAGGGCATACCAAATTGTGTGTTGCATTGTAATCTAGGCACGCCTTCAAAAAAAGAGAAAGGAGATTTTTCAAAAAAAAAAAAAAAAAAAAAAAAAAAAAAAAAAAAAAAAAAAGAAAATAGAGAAAGAGTTGCCGTTGTAGCATTTCTTTTCTTGGAATTAAAATGCAGTGACATATGAACCACTTTATTTTTTTATTTATTTAAAAAAAAAAAAAAAAAAAAAAAAAAAAAAAAAGAAAGAAATTTCTTTGTTGTAGCCTTTCTCTCACTAAATCCATATGAAGCCATGCGCCCGCATTTTCCAAAAAAATAAAAAATAAAAAATAAATAAACAACTTGAATTAACGCCAATAGAGATTTTGCCTAATCGGCATATGCATGAAACATCATCATCGCACTTTGCATCATGGCATCATACATTACATAAAACAAATTTTTGAAAAATAGTTATCATCCTATAGTATTTCATTCGTTCATAATCATGAAAAATCATCAAGTGATGCGGTTCTGGCATCCTCATCAAAATACACATTCGTTTATTCATTCACCCACTCATTCAAGTCGTCCATTCATATCACATCATCGCATTAATACTTTTCTTTGTGCCAAATCAAAAATAAACATTAGCGTCTCATTTCACATACATCTCCATTCAATATCTCTCATGCATTAGGAAAGTAATTGTGAGTATCAAGCATTTCATTTCATTGCATAAAAACAAAATAAAAGAAGCAATTATCATCCGCATTGCATAAGCATCACATTCATCGGGGCATGTACAAAAATCATCATCAAATAATCACGGACATCGGCGTCAATGTGGCGCTCATGCATCATTTCATTAACCTCATCACTTTGTTCGAATACATCATTTCTCCTGCATGCATCCTATCAAGACAAAGAAAAATTTCCTCATGTGATGGCTTAATGGGTAGAAGTGCACCTTTGAGCGATGAAGGGTAATATCTCAAATTTGTTTATCGACTACAAATTTGAGATGTTACTCACGATGTCGAGAACACTTTGACCCGATCACTGCGTGTTTTATTTTCAAGTAGGAAATTAAATTGAGTCAACTAATTGTCGAAGCGTTTGGTATATTGTGTGAAGTATTGAGTCGGGATCCACTAAATGTTTCATGCGGAGTTACTCGGAGTAACGACAATCGGTTGTCTCGTATCACCATTCTTGCATCTTTCATCATTCAAAAGAAAAGAGGCATCGACATTTCATATCTTGTCTTGCCTCTATAAAAATCATTTTGAAAATAAAGCGTCATTCTTGCATCATTCATCATCCAAAAATGCATTGGCATTTCATATTTAAATCTTGCATAAAAGAAAACATCAAAAAGAAAAAACTTTTAGAATAATCACACTTTTCAAGTGAACATGCTTTCATGCATTTCATTTTCATCATGTATACATCATAACGTTTTCATCCATGCATTGAATACAACAAAAATGTTGTGATGAGAGACAAGATGTTCTTGCAAAGTAATCTTTCTTTTTGGAAAAGTTTACCCTCACTCATTTGCAAACTCAAAGGTGTTCCAAGGCCTCAGTTTTCACATCAATAGCTCATTAGTATTTCCTTCTAAAAAAAAAAAAGCATTGTTTCTCATCCATTCCATGATAAAAAGGTAAAGCAGTTCATCAAAAGTTTTATATCATGTTTTAACCAATGTTAACTCCTGTAAAGTGTTCTTCTAAGTAAGTATGCATGCCACGTGTAGTTTCTCTTGTTTGAGTCAGTCAATTTCCTTCATTTATCATCATTCCCCATCAAGTCTAATCCGCCCCATCCACCCCTAAAGCGCATATTCTCTCCCATTGATTGCATAACTTGACTTTTTGGTTCATTCTCGCTAACACTTCAAATCCTCCATCTTTGAGCAGTGCAGCGATCACTAATGTTCCTTATCGAGTATCATATTCCTTTAGTGCAAGTCTTTCTCAAAAAAAAAAGGTATACATAATAAATAAAAAAGATAAAATAAGCTCGCTAGGTTGAAAACCATGAAAGGCGGCCTAGAGCAAGCGCCGGCGGATTGAAAACTTCATAAAGAAGCGGTCGAGGGCAAAGTTAGGGCACAAAGGGGAAAAGTAAAAGCAAACACATGAGGATAGATAAAGTATTGTCCTAAGTTAAGTCTTACAGAAATAAGCAATCGGTATTTGAAATGAAATTTGGTCATCTCTCCACACCCTCAAAACCTAAAATCCCGAGAAAGTCCATTTCCTACCCCTCTTAAGCCGAAGATTCAAAATCACAAAAATACCCTTTGTCACCCATCTTAAGCCAAGAAAAGCCCGAGATATCCCCGTCACCTAGGCGAGGGTTAGTTCCACATCAAAGATGGTATATCATTTTCACCCAAGTCAAAAGGAAAGGAAATTCACAAAAGGAGGAATAACAAAGTTTCAAAAGGAGAATCCCAAAACAAAGAAAGGAAGACAAAGGGAGTATAAATTAGAGTCAATACATTTTGCCATGAAGCATAGAGCTCCCCTTCCAAGGCCCTCAAATTCAATGGGTTCAATCATTTCCCCACTTTCAAAAAAGGCCCTCGATTCATTGGGTTTAGCCATCTTTTCTTTCATAAAACCTTCAAGCACCTCATCGTGAACCTAATAACCATTTCCTGCGCCTCATCAGACACTAATAACCTTCAAACACCTCATCAAACCTAATAATCATTTCCTTCATAAACCATTGACCATCGGCCAACACGAATAAGACCCATCCTCCCCATCAACCAAACACTTCCATTAAGCTCAGCCACCCCCTTCTCACATCACTGACCACTAAAAAGTCCATTCAGATCGATGACCAATTGCTTTCGTTCTCTCGAGTTTTAATCTTAGGACAAATAAGTTTATCCATTTCTGACGTGTTTAGCTCAAAAAGGAAAAAACAAACAAGCGAGAAAAAAGAAAGGCTGCTAAAAAAAAAAAAAACAATCAAAAAAGAAAGTTGGTAAAAAAAGAGAAGGACTTGCACTCCAAGATGCATTCATGTTGCATTAAAACAAGGGCTAGCGGTCCAGAAGCCTCTCATCATACTAAAAAGTCAAAACTTTCATTGCATTTGAGTTATTCTTAAAGAGAACCAAAAGTGTGTACTAGAGGCATCCTCTTCACCTCTCGCTCCACTCGACTTTGGGAGGTTTGTTCATTGCCCACCCGTTCATATATCACCCTCGGTTCATAACCATCACCATAACTCTGTAGCCTTTCACAACCTCACTCAAAGAAACCATTTGAAATGTCATTCGGAGTGTGGGGCAAGTGCGTTCCCATTCCTTCACCTCATTCATTCCTATAAAACCTCAGGGGCAATCTCGACTCACTCTCCTAAACAAGGCCTTGTCATTCCTAATTGGGCGGACTTTGTCCTTGTTATGGTAGGGCAACATCAAACTTTATAGGTTGAGACAAAATCTCTTTTGCTCCACCGCTTCATTTCAAAAAGCGAAGCATTCCCAATTCATCATCTTACACCCCTAGTTGTTGTCACCATTAAGCGAGGGCAAGCTATTCATCAAAGGCCCGGGTGGGGCGATCTTGTATCTCTTGATCCTTCATGAGTTTCGGTGATAACCATGTCTGTCATTCCTTCACTTGCCATAAATGTCCATGCCACTAAGCCGATTCCAAGTTAGCCGACTCATTCATTTCACATCTGCACTCTATGCATGCTTACTAGACAATGCTTCAGAAGAGAGAACACACGTTGTTTCACGTGATATCTAAAATTGAGTCATCATGGAAAGAAAGAGAAAACAAGTGAGTTTGTTTGTAAATAAAACCTTGAGGACTCGGAGTTTGAATCAAATTCAATTTTTCAACAGAATGGTCAATAATCATCTCGATTCCTTGCATCAAAGTCTCGCATCTCATCATCACAAAAATGTTTACCTCGTGCATCTAGGCATTTCAATCTATTCATTATGGCATATGCATCAAAGCATTACATTTGCATCTTCACATTTTTGCATTCTGACATATAGCAAAAGAAAAAGCGTTTCCGTCATTTGTACCATATTCATACTGCATTTCATAGAGGAAAATAGTAAAGAAGAAAAGGAAGAAATCTTTTCATTGCATTGGCATCATATTAATGTTAGCATTTCCATAAAAGAAAAAGAACAAAAATCATTGCATCGAAACATCGAGCATTGCATCATATTAATGTTTGCATTTCATAGAAAAACAAAAAAGAAACAAGCGAAGTTAGAATAGGAGCATTTCATTCATCAAGCATCGATCACCGCATACACTTGCATTCAAACATCAAAGCATTATGTTGATATTTGCAAAGAAAAGCAAACACAAAAGAACACAACATCTTCCATATCATTCATCATTCTCATATCATCCATACCATTCATCACCCCGTGGCATCAAAGCGGTACATTACGCTCTCAAATTCGCATCTCGAGAAGAAGCGAAAGAATAACAAAAGAAAAGAAGAGAATGAAAAATCAAGCGGAAGAAGCATCCCACCAAAATCAATCATTGCATCCATGTGCACCCAAATACCCAGCGCATGCATTTCACGCACCATTCGGGAGAAAAGTTGCCGGACCCGAGTCCCAAAAAATCCCATTTTAGAAAACTCTATCAACCCGAGTTCGTAAACTCCATCGACCCCGAGTTCGTAAACTCCATCACCCGAGTTCGTAAACTCCATCAATCGAGTTAAGTAAACTCCATCAGCCCGAGTTAGTGAACTCCCGCGAGTTAGTGAACTCCTTCTACGAATCGCGACGCCGCGTATGCGAGCGCGCGATGGATCCATCGGAACCGTTAAGTCGCCGGATTAGTTGTGCGGCCTAAGGCACGGCGTAAATCCATTGATCAAATCGATTCGGACGATGTTGATCGGCGCTCGAAAAGGCCACCCGAGCTCGGACTCGACAAGAGTCCAGTTAAATTTTAAGCGACCTCAAATTCCCAATTTGCAGCTTTTCCCAATTTACCGTTTTCCCGATTTATTTCTGCGATGCTCGGCTGCGAGGCGGTACCTTCTTTCTTGCTTTCTGTAGTGCTTTCTTTCTTTGCTTTATTCCACTGCCTTGCTTTGCCGGGGCTAGCACCAATCATTTCTGCTTTTCTTTGCTGAGGGCTAGCACGATTGATTTCCGCTTTCTTTATCGCTTTCGCTAAAGCACTGCGGTGGCACCAAGCTTATTCTCTCTGCTTTGTTGGCGTAGAAGGTGACACATTCAAAAAAAAAAAAAAAAAAATCGGGGGTTTCCTCAAGCGGACAAAATTGGTATAATTTATGAATTCTTTATTTCTATTTTATCTTGAAATATGTCTCGACCAATTCATATTTCTTAATAAAATCCAAATAAAGAGGAGCATTATCATACCCCAATTTTGTCCGACTAGTTGAAAATCAAATAAAATTGTATTTTTGTAAATACCAAATTTTAATAAGTATTTTTCTCGTTTTGAAAAACTTCAAAATATATGTCTCGTTGTGTAGGTGCACTATTCTTGGCCCATGGCGTAAATGCTCACAATGAACTTATACCACTTAAAGTATTGTTGTGTGCGCGTGCCTATTTAGGCAGCGTGCCTCGATTTAAAAGCGCATGTTTATCCTCGTAGTGCAAATTAAACAGTAGCTAACTAAGTGCGTGTTTTGCGATGCGAGAGTCATTTAATTGTCGCGAAGTTAACAATTTAAGCGTTACTATTATTTGTTTCATTATTATTGGTTAACTAGTAGTCATCTATAAAAAGTAATCAAGTAATTGGCTTGTTTGAACTTATTTTCTTTTATTTATTTAAAATAATACAATTACATTTTCACATAAAAATAATAATAATAAAATAAATAAAAAAGAAGTCAAACAAAAAAAAGAAGGTTTCGTCCGCTTTGTTTGATTGTTACGATAACGAGGATGCATTTGAGCTCAAGCTCAAATTTGCCTTCTCATTGTCCCTTTGGTTGGTTATCATTTTTGCAAAAACATCTCACCATCTTGGCAGATCCTTGCTCCACCCTTCTTTGCTCCACTATGTATCATTTTGCAACCACGACAACTTGTCCCCAATGGCTATAATCCACACACTCAATACCACACCTACACCACACAAAGACCCATATAAATAGGAATACCAGACATTAAAAGGAAGGAAAATAAAGCGAGAAACACAAACAGAAACAAACACAAACACACAAACACCACGATAAACAAACACAAAAAAAAACACAAACACACACCATGTAAAGGGGTGGAAGAAACAAAAAAACAAGGATTGAAAAAGGGGAGGAGAGGGTAAGTATCTTTGAGAAGCAAGGAGGAAAGAAAAATAGAGGAAAAGTTAGAGAATATAGAGGATGGGAGAAAAAAGCAGAAAATCGGGAAAAAAGCAGAGAAAAAAACACTGCGCACATACACGGAGGGAGCAAAAACCAAATGCAAGTGACATCACGAGAAACACAAACACGATTGGGAGCAGGAGGAAAAATGGAGAGCGTGGTAGAGAAAGAAAACATAGGCCTTATAGAATAAAACTATTCATCTCCTTCTACGTAACAATGCCAAAACCAGGACACACATCTTAAATCGGGGAATAGCAACAAAACACAACAACGGAGACATTCAAAGCAGAGAAAAGGAAAAAAGAAAGCCTCACCAGTCATTGCGGGCATCTCGGTTGAGCAGCCTCGTCATGCGAAGAACACCAATACTGTCTCTCTCCTCAGTCATTGACTGCCAGTAACCTGCAGAACCAAACCTCAGTTCGCTCAGCTCTCTCTCCCTCTATCTCTCGGTTCAGTATCTCCTTACTCTCCTACGGCGAGCTTATGCAAATCACCTGCGCCTCAAGTCGCCTTCACACTGCCTTAGCGTCGCGGCTGCTCTCTTCTGCTTTCGGATCTGCCGCTGCGTCGATCTCCTCTCTCTCCCGGACGCCCCACTCTCTCGCGCGGTGCCTCTCTCTCTCTCTCTCCTCTCTCTTTCTCTCTCTTGAAAAACCCTCTCTTTTCTGTTTTGGGAGCAGTGGGAAGATTAGAAATTAGATTTAGGGTTTTCTTTTTGATATTTGGAGTCGCATGGGTTATGGGTATGGGCCTATATGTTTTTGTAACTTTCTTTTACACCTGATTGCTTACTACACCCTGATATTACTAACCAGGCCCCCCACGTTTTTTCTAAAAATGCTAGTCACACTCCCTTTATCTCTATTCAACACCCACCTTTCATGCTCTTCATTTATTTATTTCTTTTACTTTTATTATTATTATTTATTGTTATTACTACTATCATACGTTACTATTTACCTCACGTTATCACCTAATAGCATCTCTTTTTTTGTTTATCATTTTATTATCACTATTATGATGGTTTGTTTAATTTTTAAACTAGGAATAAACACTTAAGCTATAAATGTGGCTACCTAAGTCCACTTTTACTCATATCTGTTCAATATTCATTTTCAAAATAGTCATGCCAAGTTAACCCATTCGAACATTGTCACTGCCTATTATTTTCAAAAGAGTTAGTAGTATGACCACTCCTAAGCCAGTTGTTGTTTGGTCGCTACGAACTTGAACCTAAAGCGAAACCAATCATCATTAATAATCACTCGCGCCCGTTGCGTTTTGGTTGTTAACGATAATTTCATTTTAAAAGAGTTAGTAGTGTGACCACTCCTAAGCCGTTGTTGTTTGGTCATCATGAAACCCTCACTCTATTGCGAATTTCTTGCTTGCTTATTCATGCAACCTAGGTCATTCTATACCCTCTAGTAGTGCGGCCACTCTAAGCCGTTGTTGTTTGGTCTTCATAAGCGCTCCCCTTCAATTGCGAAAACCTTTTCAATAATCAAAATAAAAACCGGTTGTCATCAATAGTCACTCGCATGCCGTTCTTGCGTTTGATTGTTAGTGATGATTCATTTCAAAAAGGAGTTAGTAGTGTGACCACTCCTAAGCGAATTTGTTGTTTAGTCACCATGGCCTTTCGGCCCACTTTGCGAAAAACTCTAAAAAAGATTAAAAAACAAAAACCTTTTCCGGGACAAACAAGAACTCACGTAGCTTTGAATTCTCCATCGCATGCAGGGAGATCACGTAGGAGCGAGAGCCAACTCTCGTCAGCGCCAAAAATAAAAATTTTCATTAAGTCTTTTCATCCCTTTTTTTTTTTCAATAAAGAGAAGCCAAATTTAAGTATTTCCAAATCAACACTCAAAACCACATACTTAATTGAGTTCCTCTCGATGGGAAGAGCCAGCGTAAGGAATCTTAACACCTTCTCGCCATGTGAGCCAGAACCCATATCTCTAGTTTGAAAGACCATCCGCCTTATTTCAAAAGACCTTTTTCAATGTTTTGGTCTTAAAATTAAAAAATATAATGCAATAACT
>JAJHUT010000155.1:0-103206 GCA_020916435.1 Oxytropis ochrocephala
GCCAGCACGCAGCCACCTGGCCCTCGACGTCAAGCTGGCCTCCAACAAGCTGTCGTCTGTGGCCCTGCAAACCCCACGTTTCGCCACCAAGGCCGAGTTCTCGTTCGAGACCATCGCCCGTCCATACTCGTCCATCTTCAAGCCATTCACTGGCCAAAACTTCCGCTTCAAGACCAACCACAAGGACCTGATCAACAAGGAGGCCTACTGGATGGACTCTGCTTTGAACGTGGCCGAGTTCGACAAGCGCTCGTCCTACCTGCGCCTGGACTCGCCAGTCTACCGCACCGACGTCGAGTTCGACCCACGCGACTTCAGCACCGGGGTTGGGCCTGTTCGAGCGCGCCAAGCGTTCCGTGGACTCCTTTGACCAGATCTACTCCAACAAGGACTCGGCCATCAACCAACTGATGGACAAGCTCAAGCCTGAACACCAACCTGAACTCCAACAAGTTGTGGATGTTGCGCAGCATCATCTCGTCGCCCTACGCCATGGACTCGCTCAAGCAGAAGGCCCGTCGCGCCCTGTTCGGAGTTCGCCGACCGTCGCCAGTCGCACCGCCACTCGGTCGACTACTCGCCAGTGGACGAGCGCATCAACTTCCAGTTCGAGCACGAGCCCACCACTGACTCGTCGATGGCCTTCCAGCCCCGCCGTCTCACCGGTGACCTGAGCACCTCCTGGTCGCGCCCATCGAGAATGTCGCTCCAGTCCGACTGGATGAAACATGACGTCGAGGCCAAGCCCTTCGACGGCGACGAGACTTCGCCAAGATCTCGGCCATCTCGCGTCATCCCCGTTCGGCCTTCAAGAAGCACGACAGCGAGTACCGTTGGCAACAAGGCCGACGGACACAAGGCCTGGATGAAGCACCAGGACTCCGAGGACAAGCGCCACGAGATGCGCTTCGAGTCGGACGAGTCGCCCAAGAAGTACGCCAAGCTGAGTTACGACAGTGACAAGCATGGCCGCGCCAACTGGGAGCACAAGTGGCGCAAGCACACCGACAAGCGTCACGCCGACCAGGAGGACGTCTACGCCAACAAGATGGCCTTCGGAGTGCGCCTACCCCGACAACAAGATGGTCCACCGCAGCTCCTCAGCTGGGAGGAGCCCATCAAGATGGTCGAGTCTCGTCGCCGCGACCGTCGCTCGGTCTCCGACTACCTCAGCTACCCCTCCACCACCTACTCCAGTGGCTACAACTTCGCCGACAAGATCTTCTCGCGTGTGCCCACTTTCGAGCGCTACTCGCCAATCGAGTACCTCAAGCACACCAGCGGCCGCCTCAACTCGCAAACCTTCTTCAACAACAACCTGAAGAATGCCGCCTACAACGTGGACTTCGACTACCAGCCGCACATGTCCATGGCCCGCCTGAACGTGAACATGCCCAAGGACCTGTTGCACTCGTCGTCGGTCGAGTACCAGCCCAGCGAGCGCCTCTACAAGATGCAATCCAAGCTCATCAACCAGCGCACCCCACAGGAGCCCATCTACGACCTCTACTACACCACCAAGCCAGTTGTCGCTGCCGGCGTCGACGGCCTCGCCTCGGCCAACCAGGAGCCAGTGTTCATCAACTCTGACCACCCAATGCTGGAGCAGCCCATCTCGAGCCAATCGCTGATGGCCAACCTCTTCAGGCAACCCATGAAGGTGGACTACAGCGACAAGTACGGCCGTGTCGCCTCCTTCGACTACGACCACTCGCCACTGTCCCCTTGTCCGCAAGTACGACAACCTCCGCCAGAAAGCGCGCCGCCGTCTACTACAAGGACGACGTGAACGATGTCGAGCACCAAACCACCCTCGACTTCTACCCAGAGATGAGCTTCCTCGGCAAGATGAAGCCCCAATACAAGCGCCAGTCGGGCGACGTCGTCTTCAAGACCTCCACCAAGTACGGCCCAATCATCGTCCGTGCTGACTCCGCCGACAACAACAACAAGGACTCCATCAACCTGGACATCCAAACTCCAGTGATGAACGTCAAGCTAATCACCGACGACAAGTCCGACGACCTCAAGCTCATCAAGATGTACGTCGACAACAAGTCGCAAAGGTCGAGCTCTCGAAGCTGGTCCGCAAGTCGCCCATCGAGTGGGTGCGCAACGCCGAGCTCATCAAGAAAGTCGCCCGCAAGATCGACTCGAGCCGCTTCGACCACGAGACCGAGTGCCTCGTGAGCATCATCGACGCCATCTTCAAGATCAAGTCCAACACCAGACTGGACGAGCGCCAAGCGCTCACCATCGACGCCGAGTTCGATGTTGACCAAAAACAAGGCCTTCGCCAAGGTGAACGGCGAGCGTGTCCGTGGCCAGCTGGTCGCCGACCTCCTCACCAAGACCGCCGACCTGATCGTTGACGTGGACCAGAAGCGCACCTTCGCCACGAGACCCGTCTCGTGCGTACCTCCGACAAGTTCTACAGCCTGCAGTCCATGTCGAGCTACAAGTCGAAGCCAGTGTTCAAGCTGACCGGCAAGATCTCGTCCATGGTGTTCGAGGAGCCGTCGCACCTGTGGACCAGTGTCCGCAGGCAGCGCCAGCCGTCGTGCCATCTCTCGAGCATGGAGCCACACATGAGCACCTTCGAGGCCATCCTGTATGAGCCAAACGAGTACCACATCACCTGGCCAGTACGACTGCCTGAAGCAGGAGGCCCGTGGTGTTCAAGAACATCGACCAGAACAAGGTCCAGGAGACCATCGTCAAGTTCGACCAACAGAACGACGATGTGCTGGTCAACAGCCGTCTGTCGTCGCCATACGGCGAGGTGTACCTGACCAAGGCCAAGCTGAACCTGCCAGGTCTGGTGGGTGAGCTGAGCTCGAAGAAGGACCAGAAGTGCCAGTACAAGCCAGAGAGCTGCAAGTCCGAGATGTTCTACTCGAACTACCAGAACGAAAGAGATCTGGACCGCCAAGCACCTGCCAGGCAAGTTTGTCTCCATCGAGAGCCCACGCACCGGCAGACAAACCTTCCAACTGTCGTACTAAACTCACCAAAGTGATACGACCCGTCAAAGTCAACACTTACTCAATAACAAATCCAATCAATTCAAACTGAATATCTAGTTTAACCTAATAAATTTCTTCTTAAATGTGAAAGCGTCCAATCGTTTTAAAGTTTCTGGCCAATCTTCATCATAAAATAAATAATACAATGATTCTAGTCGGACATTTCCGTCCTTGTTCTCGTTCTAGTTCTAGTTAGCCATGAGCCAATTGTCTTTGGCGTACTCTGTAGTGTATAATCATCCTCCATGACCCTGTAGAGAACGTTTCCGGGCGAGAATATGTCCATTCTTTGTTGTGTTTGGCTGCTTCTGACCGGCTGGGGTGTGAGAAGAACAAATCATCCGTTTCCTGGTCCTCTGGTTGGTCGCAACCATTTATATCTGTGTCCTCATCTTCCGTTAATTCGTCGTCATCATCGTTCTGGTCCATAACATCTGTATCCTCATCGTTCGTTACATTTTCATCCTGATTGTGATCTGATTCCGTGATCGTCGTCGAGCTCATAATCGGTCATTTCCTGATCAAGACTGGGCGATGTGGCTGGCGGTGTTTGTAGTAGTCATCATCGTCGTCATTGTCGTCTTCGTCTTCCTCTCGGAAATCATCATCGTATTGGTAGTTTCTCGCTGGAGTGGCGACCATTGGCGAGGGTGCAATTGTTTTCTGTGAAAAGAATACCTCTGATTCTTTTGTGTAGCCATGACTGATTCGAATCTCGGTCACATTTTGCCAATCATCTGTTGCGTCCGTGTCCGTAGTTATATTTGCTGGACTTAAAATTGCCTTCTGTTCTGAAGCGCGCGACCATTCAAATTTGTCAATTCCCTAGAGACTCGTTCGGTCTCTGGTAGTTGGTTGCGATAATGTTCCACAAATAGTTGGCGAACACAATCGCGGCAACTGTTCCAATATATTCATAAATTGCTTGACACGAGCCGACTTTTTCTTCTCCTGTTCCCATGTTTCTGGTTCCATTTTTTACTGATACTCTAATTATTATATTTAAAAATACAAAATCTTACAACAGTAATAGAAGATATTGATCAGAGCAAACTAATAAGAAATGATAAACTGGGGAGAGAATGGGGCTACTATAAAGTGTACCTAACTGGATAGAATTTATCACTTCACTCATGTCGATTCGGCGGCGGCGGCGGTGGCGGCGACTACGATGTTGATGGCGGCCGTTCGGTGGGTTCGATGGTGTTCGGTGCGTAAAAAGTTGCACGAGCGCACTGGAAAAGCAAGCAACTGATAAAAACAATAACAGACAAACAGATGCGATTGTTTCTCTCTCTGTGCGTTCGCTTGCTTGTCTGTCTGTCCGTCCGTCTGTGTGTGTGTCTGTTCGGCATCTGCATTCGCTGGCGCACGCGAAGAGATCCCAATCAGGTCTCATTCCTCGCCCGTTTTCGCCCCCACTCCCACTGGCACTGGTCCTCGCCCATAGCCAAAACGTGGGCGCCAAATTTGAGCCAACACAACGCGAACGAGCAAGAAACAACCAGACATGTATCATTCCAGATGATTCATGGCATGTTATTTAATCAACAACAATGATTCTAATGTCCGTTATTTAGTCAGGTATATGTAGCTGATGTACAGCTGTCAAAAGCGACACATAAACATAGCCGTGTGACTCATAGATAGTCAGTGCAATATTATATTATTAGTGATCATGGAAACAACTACCAGCCTACAATAACAACGACACAGGTGCCCGGAGAATTGGACATCGATGACAATTGTAGTCTAACACTATTGACCATTGTGGCGAGGTAATGCAATCATAACTGAGCTCTATAGACTGGTGGAATTGGTACGGGGCCATTCCAAGAATGCCAGCCAATACTTATTTGGATAGGAACAAAAATACTCACTTGATGATATTGTTCAGGATTTTAGTTACGCCTTCAATCAAACAGAATTGTTCGAGGCGAAAATAGACGCCAACCAGGGAGCTCAAAGAGGGGCCGACGAGCTGTTCTGGTGATAATTATGTAGACATATTGACGAGGTTTTATTTGACATTCGAGTCGGTGCAACGCGCTATGCCTCCGACCTGAACCGGTTCATGGTCGACCTGGAGGACGAGACATCTCTGTGGGCCAATCGTTTGAGGGCCTCCTGCAGGATGCCGAGGGTCGTCAGTTACTCTGGTGAGGCGTATTTTCTCTCGGCCATATGCTTCTAACCACAGACAACCACTTTGAGGGTGGCCTCAGGAACGAATCATTGTGAGCTACTATCGTTACTCATCATACAAGTCATCACCCCGACTCTTGTCCTCGACGACACTTGCAATATAATGCGAACCACCAATTACAAATCCGCCTCGCAGATATCATACAAAATGCGGCAAAACAAACACTACCAATGCTGCATCTATGCCCATCCACCATAGACCCAACGGTTATCCTGAATCGTTGTTTGTACGGGCAGCGCGTGAATCAATCTGTGGTGAATATGCTGATTGCCAAGCTTCAATCAGTCGACATCTATAACCAAACTGTTTTGTCCTTCCTCATCCAGATCATAGGTCGGCAGCGTTCACCCAGCAGGCATCGATGTTGTACGTTTTGTTGTATTTTTGTCCCAGTATTCTAAAAACACAGAGATCTGGAATGCGAGAGATCACCGACAAGTTCTTCTCTGATAATTGGGTGGTTAGTGTCTCTGCATGGGCGAGCTGGTGAGTTTGATCGAGGCCTGGGAGCCGTACAAGGCAGCCAGAGAGTCGTTGTATCAATTATTCGACATGGAAACCACACGAGCCATCAGTAATCAATTTAACTTAAAATTCTACAGAGTGGCGAAACAAATTCAAGAGTATCTCCGGGAGTGGCTGGCTATGCGAGGACTCTGTACTAGAAATTGTGGCAAAATTTTAAATCAAATACGAGAGGCCAACATAATACTCAAATGGTTGTTACTTCATTCTCAGCCCGTACAGGCGTGGCAGTCGAAGCTATCCAAGTCATTGTATTCCATTGTGGTCGAGGATCAGCCGGATCGCGTTAGACTGTGCGATTTTCTACAAAATCTGTCTGTATTGGAGAGGAGCTTCTCGTCTATATATGAGAAATTGATGAGCCAAAGAGAGGCCAAGATTGTGGAGAACAAGATGAGATCTATCGACACTGTGACAGAGTTGATTAGTATCTACAACGACGACAAGTCGGCTCGATGGATCAAGGCCAGCGAGTGTTTGACATTATCAAATGTGTTGGCTACAGCGAAATCTAATCTAGAAGCAATCGCATTTGGATCAGACTAATGGTCGTGATTCGATTATAAAATTAATTAGCTGTTTGGACTCATCCCGGGAGTCGTATTCGGATGGTAAATGTCTCCAGGTGACGCAGTTATTCATGGACACAAAGGAGAGTCTCATGAGGATCTTGAAGTATCTTGGTTTGCCTGAGAACTTGCGTGTATCATTGCAATCCATTGGTGATATTAGTTATGCGCATGGAAGATAATGGACACCAATTTCACCAAACAAATGCAACAAGTAATCAAGGACGACTCGTCAAAAATCTATGGCATCGAGTCTATATTCCTGAAGCTGGCCTCGGCATTTGACATCCACCTGATGCGCATCCAGCAATTCAACTCTCAGGCGGACCTGATCAGTGTGAGCCAATATTATTCCGTCAAACTGGTGTCTTATATACGATAAGTGTTGCACATCATGCCGGCCACCATACTCGGAGAGCTGGTGGCCTCCATTATAAGCCTTCAAAGCGAGAATAATGTCACTATGTTGCAGTGCGATATGCCGTCGAAGATCTCGCTCGACCAACTGAAGGAATATGCGTTGCCCGAGAAACGACTACAAATACTCGAATACACCTCGAAGATATCGCACTATGCCGAGGCGATGGTTATAATGCAAAACACATGCATAGGTTTAATTCCAGAATCAACTCTAGACAATTGCTCGAGGATGGAATCAGGCGCGAGCTCGTCCGAAAGATGTCGGACTCCATTCAGGAGACATTGCAATTCCCCGATCAACCACTGATTAATCCTGCACAGATGTCACTGAATCTAACGAACAAGTTGAATAGGCTGAGTTCCATCGCGAATGGCTACAAGAGATCCTTCGAATATATTCAAGATTATCTGTTTATTTATGGCCTGAATGTGGCAAGAAGAACTGAATAGAATCATCAAATTCAACTGTCACCAGGCGAATATGGCCTTGCTTGACCAAATGGGCTTTACCACCGCCATCGGAGGCGACGGCGGCCACGACCACCACCAGTTGATTGGGTCGCCGTCGTGGTCGTCGGGTGCGAACACGACAATGGCGGCCTACAGGGACACTATGTTTCAGTCGAGGAAGGCGCCCATTCCCCGTGTACAGTTAGTGACAATCCTCTCGAGTCTAGTTTCGTGGTTCGCATCGTGGGCGAGCTCCTCAAGATAACGAACCACGCGAGACCATCTACGACGAACAGGTGAGCGGCTGGTTCGAGCAGCGCCCGGCCCATCAGCAGGTGGTCGATTTGCGAGTGTTCGAGTTGCTCAACCGAGTCTCGGCTCTACCGGACTCCAACGGCGTCGACCAGATGTGCTGTACCCTGTTGATGTTGGAGCTTCGCCGGCTCGATTCGTGTCTGTTCGATGCCCACAGCGATGCCCGTCTCTGGATGCCCTAAAATTGGTGGAGCTTTGGAGAGAGCAAAACGACCACGTCGACGACGACTCTGCAGCCCTACATATATGAAGTTAGGGGCCAGTCCACAGAGACAGGCCGTGCTGAGGATGATTTCCGGGCGCCGTGGCCGGACTGGCGCCGCAGTGACCGAATACTGAACCATCTGTTGCGTATCGGCCAATTGCATGCCATCCGAGCCAACATTGCCTGCATTCTGTCGACCAAATGTCGCTACGAGGCTCGTAATCTCTACGGCTGCCTCGAGACACTTTAATGAGACACTGATTTCTATCCTGAAACAGCAACACCAGCAGGAGCAATCGAGAGCAGACACCAATAGAAACAAGCAGAATCAGCAAAATCGATGGCCCCAATAACAAATGGCGCCTGAACATATCCTCGACGATTTAGCGACGAGCACCAACGACGACGACGACGACGACTTGTTGCCTGGCAAATGGCGTGACAGCGAGCTCGTATTTGAGCTAGCGAAGCACCTCGAATGGGTTGAAGGCTTGACTGGAAATCCACTAGATAAGATTTACACCACTAATTTGCATGGCTCCGGGCAAGACGCCAACACCGACCACCACCACCAGTACGCATCAAGAGTCAATCTGATATACTTGGTTTGTACTGAGCAATGCTCGAGATTCCAATTCTCGCGCTCCATTTGCGGCTTCGTGCCAAAGCAAACGAATGGCGGCGGCGGCGGCGGCGGTGCTGGAGCCAATGGCAGCCGCTCGAGCTTCTTATTGAGGTCTAGAAGTGCTTTCGGTGGGCGCCAACGTCGACGGACAGCCTCTATTCTATGGTCTAATTACTCTACTCAATCATTATCAGCCCTATTTGATAACCTCGCCGACAGAAAGTGACAGTTCGGCGGCGGCCGCCACTCGAGCGCTTACTCCATTTGTTGGGCCTATACGTCAAGTGTTGCCTTGATTTTACACACGAAACGGGCACCTCAGCTACGCCTACGACCACTACAGGCGGCGCCTCGGCCAGCGCCCACTTGCCTCCATCGGCCCTCAAGACTTGACTCTGGAGCTGGCCAATGTCATTCTGAGCGTAATTGAACTGTTGCGCCTGTCGTCAACACAAGCCACCAGTGGTTGTGGTGCCAATGGCGGACCAAGATGGTCCCACCACCACCACCACAGTTAGCAAGCCGTTGCTGGCTCATTTGCCTAAATATCTCACCGACACGTTTCAGCATATCATATGCCACTTGAATTGAATAACCAAAGCTAGAAAGGGTGCCTCTAGCTCGACAGTAATTAGAACAAAGCATCAATTGTCGTTGTCATTGTTGTTGTTGTGGGTGTCCTCGTAATGTAACTCCAATTCAGTTATGAAACAGATTTATTTTACTTCACACCCGCCCAGTCTGGTGTGGTTGAGTAATGAGCTGCTGACATTGGCATTCTAATGTCTTCAGCAGCCGACCCGCCACTACTTGTTGCTGGATCTGTGCAGTGTAGTAGTGGTTTCCTGCGATGGGGCATCGTCGTTGTTGTTGTTGTCACCACCACCACCGCAGAATGTTTAATTGTTTTGCCTTCACCTACAGACTGGCACTTGTCGAGTCTCTCACTCGCTTATCTCTGGTGCCAATCTTCTTTTGGAATGCATTCCATGTCGCCAATCTCAGGAGAATCAGCGGCCGCCATTGGCGCCAATTTCTTGTTGTCATTTATCATGGGCGTCGTCGTCCTGGCGCTGCTCGCATTGTTAGATCAATTGACCGATATTGGCCTGTAGATTTCTATCTGGGTCTTGTCTTGGGCTCATCATCGTCATCGTCCTCGTTGCTTGTCTCAACCGCCGCCTCCGTCTATGATGATTCAATCGGCCGCCAGGATGTTGTCGTTCTTGTGGTGGTGATTGTGCTGCTGCTGTTGGCTTAATCAGATGGCATTGGCATTGATGCGAGATACGAGACGCCGTCAAGGAAGGCGACATGGACTCTGTGAGAACCAGTCAATGTCTCAATCTGACAACACAGCAACGAGTCGACGACGAGGCGGCGGCACCACCACCACCAACAACAACAAAACTGGTAGCCCTGCATTTCTTGTTATTGTCGTGTAATGTTTACATGAACACCAAACCAAGCGGGCCAACCAGAGAATGCGTATTCTAACTAATTAACCGCACTGACATGTTTATCGCCTTCGTATTATGTCAGATGATGAATGTCATCTCTCTCTCACTCTATTAGCCACCTGCTGAACATCTATTACAGACACTACAGTACAAAACAGTACAGTACAGTTGAGCGCGAATTATTTAAACTAACCAACAGATATGGTACAACTCAACCCCAACTTCGAGATCGACTTTAGTGATATCAATTCGTACGAACAAATACAGCTTATAAATGACACCCAACTGGCCAAAGAGAATCTCCTCATGCATCGGGCCTACAAAGAGCCGGGCCGACGACGCCATCATAAGGAACCAATTCAGCTCATTCACCTTCGTGGACTTCTGTCCGAAGCTCTTCTCGACTAAGCGCGCCCGCCGGCATTAACCACTACCACGACAACAAATACATCTGCGGGTATCAATCAGAATCAAGTGAATAGAAACAATGCCGCGCAATCCATTAGACACTACGAACTGGAGACATTCAGCGACTTGTTCGAACGAATCAACAAATGGCTCTATCTAAACAAGGACTGGCGAGTGGTATCCATGGAAACGCTGGTCTTCGACTGTACCACCCAATTCAACCACCTGAAGTCGTCCATTCACCAGAACTACCTGCCAAAGAACACGCGCGGCCTGCGGCTCTTCCTGAGCCCGTCGAAGTCGCGCTTCAGCGGTCCCCAGAAGATTGGCTGCATCAACATTGTCCCGAGGAAGGTGTCCGGCTCGTACCTGCGTCCGTCCGGGGGGCGGCGGCGGCGGCGGCGGCGGCGGCCGCAGGTACGAGCCAGGGACATCGATCAGGAGCCCGTGAAGTACGAGAACCTGGATCAGATTTTGGCGCGACTCAACGAGAGCTGCTCCTGACGCGTCCGATCGAAGGTAAGTCACCTGCCGCCTCTCAAGACAGCCGAATGGCAGCTCAGAGTTCATTGCGAGTTCACAGGCGTCCACATTCGAAAGGTTAATTGAGCTATCAGCGAGCAAAGTTGACTGCCATCATCAGCGGCTGGAAGTCGTCGTCGTTGTTGTTGGTTCTAATGGCCAATTATGTTAATATCGATCGAGCTAATGAACGACAGCACCAGGAGACAAGTTGAAACAACAATCAAGTGGCCTGTCTGGCGCCCGTCTCAAGGCTAATACAACAATCAGACACAGCCCACAGACTTGCCTTGTTTCACTTATTGATTTGTTTGTGTATGCACTCACCGCTGGTAGATGTGTGTTTGCACCTGTCCGATGCGTGTAATTATTCTTGTTTCATTGTCTCTCTCTCTCAGTCTGTGAGTCTAACAAATTGGCAACAAAGTCTCGCTCGCAACACGTGCTCGTAATCAGATTCCATTAACACTCACCTCATCATCATCGTCGTCGTCGCTAACGCCGCCAACGCCGCCAACGCCAACTACCCTCGAACAGGACGCATACTGAGCGTGGAAACTATCACGCTACCCATCGTCAATGGCGTCAACACTGAGGCCAATTACTACCTGACGATCGATTAAACTCGCTGTATCGGTCAACCTACACGCCGATCGATCCGACAGCCGCGACGGCCGCCGCCGCCAGGAGGCAACTACCATCAACTGAGCTGAGGCCCGAATGCATGCATATGCTGATCGACATACTGCGAGTCTACTATGAGTTCGGGCCGATGGTCTGTGGGCCTGCTCAATCTGATCGACTTCATACCGAGATTCTACTCGTCCGCCGACTGGCCGCCAGCCGGACCAGTCGGCCGACGGCGGCGGCGAGTCTGGCGCTGATGATGCAGATGGCAACAACGACGGCAGTCAGCAAACGATGGATCTCGACAGCAATCAGGAGCAGACTGCAGCCAGTGTCGGTCGCGCCATTGTTTGCGGCGATCGCAAGATCGCAGCCACTGAGTCGTTGACACGCCTCATCCGGCGCTCGCTCACCTGGTTCGAGGCCGAGCGTAGCGCGCATCTGGCCGGACCGCAGCCAGCAGCAGCAGCCAGCTCGACTGACGACGGCCAAACACTTGCCGCTCAGCCGGTGGTCAACCTGAAGGCCTGTAACGCACAGGTGCACCACAAGATCCTCCTAAGAGTGAGCTGATCCACGTGAACGCCGCCAACGCCCTGGAGCGCATCGACACGCGTTCGATGGCGCACGAGCGGCCCGGCGACAGGGCGCCCATCACCTGCGCCCAGTGCTCGACCAGCACCAGCTCGACGCCCGTCCACGAGTGGTGTCTCGACCTGATCGACCTGAGCCAGGCCTACGAGCTGAAGTTCGTGCGACTGGCCTACGTCGTGCCCGTCAATAGTAGGTACTCGAGCCAGAGCCGATCCTGGCCGGCGCCGGCGCGCCCCCTCAGAGGTGCGGAGCGCATCGGCGCGCCTAACCCGCAAGGCCGACCACCTGGCCCATCCAGGTACCAGCAAGTCGTGTGGGGCTCAAATCGAGGCTATGGGGACGACCAGCAGCAGCAGCAGCAGTAGTAGTAGTGACGATGACCACCTGACAGGTAAAGGCTCGTCTTCTACGTCCTCATCCTCTTCTCCATCGCCAGCGTCACAGAGACACAACACAGGCGAGAAAGATAGCCAACAAGACGAGGAGGAAGAGGAAGATGACCTCGACGAACAAGAAGACGAAGAGGAGCTGTCCGAGGATGACCTGAGGAGGGCCTCTCTCGAGCGGCTGCTCGCCCAAGAGGACGCCGAGGAGTGCAACAAACAGGCCGCCCTCGCAATGATCAACGACACCAACCTGAAGCATCGCATGGCCGAGGAGGCCCACCAGCTCCAGGAGGACGACGACGGCCTCAACGACGCCCCCATCGGCCAACTGACCTACCGGCTGTTCGCGCCCTGTCAGCTGGTCAACAGTAGCAGCTGTTTCGCCATAAACCCCGTCAACTCGTCCAATCCGCTGGCCCGGCGCGGGCTCGGTCGACCTGAACGGGGCCGGCCTAAGCTCGAGAATGCCCATCCGTCCAGTCTACTACACGGACCCAACCGCCGAACAGCGAGAGCGCTCAATTGCACTCGGCCGCCTCCAGCGGCCAATCACACCATCAACAGGTGATCTCTTTCGGTTCACTCTTCTCCTCCTCGTCGTCTCGCTCGCAGGACGCCACCAGGTGGCGGCAGTTTGCGCGACAACGCATCCAACGGCCAACCTTCCACCAATGACAAGAGCAGCAGCACTAATGGCGCTACCTCTTCAGTGGCAAGTTCATCACGAACGAGTTCGAGTCGGTGGAGGCCATCAGGCGACGCATGGAGGTGTACGTGACCACCAACTCGATGAAGGTGATCGCCGGCGAGACGCTCATCGTGAACCTGAGCGACGTCCTGTCCTGTCTGAGTACAGCCATCGAGCAAACAGTCATCAAGGCTTCGTTCACCCAGCGGGCGGCGCCCAGCACCTGGGTGAGTGTGTACGTGCTGTATGCGGCCGTGGACGAGCCGCCTGGCCAGCTGCTCGAGCAGCAGAGGGCGCGCGATCGACTGGCCCAGATCAGCGAGCAAGACGAGGAGCCAGGTGAGAGCCAGCGGCGGCGGCCTCGATGAATGGCGAGACTGACAACAGCCAGGCAGGTGAAGAGAACAACAGGCAGGCCGCCGAGATGATGCCAGTGTTCGAGGACGACTTCAAGCTCGATCCATCGCCCAAACAAGAGCCAACAAAACCACAGGTAGACTCCACAGACACCATCGAAGAAAAGATACAACAAACGGACGTCCCAGAAGGCATTAGGATCGAGCAGAACCCAGTGGACGCCTCGTTGACTCTCTACAACTCGGCCTACGACCGGACAGTGCTGCCTGCCGAGCGCGCCCGACAACCAGCTGGGCAAGCTTTGGGAGCCCAACGAGTTCCTCGGCTCGCACAGCGACAGCACCTGGCTCGATGGCGACGAGCTCCTCGAGGCCCAGCAACGACTGCACCTGAACCTGGAGCATGGGCGCCTTCTTGGTGGCTAATAGTCGACGAAAGGGCCGAAAGGTCGTCGTCGGCCTCGGCCTCGAAGCTCAAGTCGAAACGATCGTCGGGCACGGCCGGCGCCACGTCGACTCTGGCTGTTCAATAATGTGATATGTGTATTCGTGTGTGTGTTTTAATTAATTGCTTGTTTGCGAGAAGTAGGGAATAATTGAGATGTTCTCTAGTGTATTCTACCCTATCTGAATAGGCAGGTGCTAGTTTGAGGTATTAGGAATCCACTCCAATTGTTCTCAAAGTCGAGACTTGGACCAATGACATACACAACAACTCCGAGCCTTGGCCGACAGAGAGTCCAATTAAACGGCGCCGCCGGATGACTTACAGTATACAAGTACAACAAACAAGTGTCTGTCTGTGTGTGTGGTGTTTTTCACAGGCCGCCCTGACCGCAAACTTCTCTCGCCAAAACAGACACACCACTGCAGACTGGCAAGGCGACTGCTGCCAGTCTCTCGCCGGACGACCCAGATTAACCAATCAAGTTCAATGAGCGCGCAGGTAGTCCGCTGCTGTTGGTTTTCTTGATAGACTCGTCGTTCTATCAAGTGCCTTCGCCTGATTGGCCTCTCACTATCTCTCTCTCTCTCTCTCTCTCTCTCTCTCTCTCTCTCTCTCTCTCTCTCTCTCTCTCTCTCTCTCTGGCGAGTTGTTAGTTTAGTTTATTTGGAGTTTAGTTCAGTTTCATTGCCAGGCGTCTCGTTGATAGTCCAGTCGGGCCGAGCGCGCGCCCTTCTCGGCAGCCAACACACACACTTGCTGCCACCTCTGATACAAATACTAATACTTTGTTGTTGTTGTTGTCTTAATATTGTTCTACTCCATTGTGTTCGTAGTTAACTATAAATCAGTTGGGTTAAGGTGGCTAATTTGTTTCTCACAGCGTGTCCGCAATGGCCATCAGTCAGCGGATCGGCGCTGCTCTCGCGCAATGGCAATGAAAACAAACGACTCATTTCGTCGTCGACCCTCGACGATTATACACAAAGCTAATTTGATACAACTCAAGCCCGCAAGCGACACACTGCTCGTTGAGCTTCTCTCTCAGTCTCATCGTCTTCGGCCAGGTAATCCCAACGAGACATTCAACAATAGCAGCTGTGCACCCACCTGACAGGTGAGATCGCTGCTCCGAGCGAACGAGCAATGGAGCAACCACTTCTGTGAGTGAAATAGGCCTCTTGGTGTTTCATCAGATGGAGAATATATTGGTGAGTTTGTGTCCGCTATTGGTGTTTGAGTTTTCCATCTGGTTCTCATCGGCTGGGCGGCGAACCTCCCTTAGTCTCTGCATGCCTCCAATCATAATAACCATAATCAGGATCATAATCAGAATCATCATCGGAATCGTCGTAAGGATAGTGATCGATATCACTGTCATCGAAAGGAGGAGTAGCTCCGCGCCGGACTGCCCAGTAGGCTGGGGTGCTCCTCCATGAATTTCTGACAAAATCCTCCATATACCTGCATGTATTCATCAACTCAGCAGGCTATAGTAATGGATCTCAGCTGGAGTTCCAGCAGAATCTTGGTGAGCAGCTCGGGTGGCAAGGCTAATAAAGGACTTTGCGCTTGGGACGAGGCCATTTCAGAGGCCTCTCCGTCTTCTTCGCTACTCATCCTTCGGAAAGGGTTTCTCTAATTATATTCGACAATTTGGTAATGACTTTTGTTTTATTCAAGAAGTAGTATGTTGGTCCTGTCCTCGGCCGATCGATCAATGCAACAAGCTGGCAACTATAAGGTTGGCTCTGACTAGATGTACAGTCAAGCAATTGTTGCCATTTTTAGAACGCCCTTCGTTGCATGGGTCCATTTGGCAAAAACAGGCATGTCTGGCGTGTCGACGGGAGGCGTTTTTGAGTAAATATGGATAGCGATTGGGGCAGTGCAAATGATTGACATTGTTTATTGTTCAATAGAGCTCGTATGAATACATCATATCAATCGGTATATTTGGGTATCAACCGATTTTGTAGACTGTCTGATGGGATGTCTTACGGACATCGGCACCTGAAGGCTCGTGCGGATATCGTAATCTAATCTGGCGTCCAGTTCTGCCAGTAGGAGTCGTTGGACGAATCACTTCCATATAGGAAATAATCTCTTTCTGGACACGTATTCGAAGCTACAATAATCATAGTCACAATCATCCCCATTTTCATGCGTAGGACTCTACAGGTGATGGTGGTCTTGGGTTCTCGAGGATGAACTCTGAGCAAACTTGTGAGATGTATCTGTCTGTTTCCATCAATATGTATATACTTTCATAGTCGATCTTGGCCAACTCTAATAGGATTTTATTCAATAGCTCAGGCGGGAGATTTACCAATAGAGTGGGTTTCTGAGGTTGAGACATTTTGCTAGTTATTACACAGATGTAATAGTTGAGATTTAGATATGTAAAATAATAGTTGTCTTGGAAGATTTCAGAATTGAAAGTATCCAGATACGTTTGGCTCTATTTACACAGTATTTTTCAACGCCCGTCGGCCAGATCCTTTGGGTGAAATTGGATGAGTTCTCCCGGGTGGGATCGAATATCGTGTGAAAGAAGAGGCGCCTCCACGAATGAAAGCAACTGACACAACAATGAATTTGCCCTCAGGTTGTCAATGGCCAGACGTCCAGATTGTGGTCAAGTGAGAGAAGATGCATGTAACAGTTATTTCATTTGGGAAAATATATATTTCCCTCAAAATACCCATTTCTTCGTTCATATTCCTCCTGCCATTGTTTGTATTCGAATGAGTCGCTAGCATTGAAACTGCCTCTCATGTGCAGTACTGCATCGGACTCGAGTCGAAATGAGTATCATCCCAAAGGCTTGAGTCGCTGCCAGTATCCTCTATTCATAGCGGCGGATGCTCTCGAACAAAATTCGGAGCAAAACTCACCCAAGTAGCGGCATGTTTCTCCAAGTACGTAGATACTGTCGTAATAGTAGGGTTCTTTCTTGGGCCAGTTTTTAGTAGGATTTTCGTCAACAACTCAGGCGGTAAGCTCAACAAGGCTACTGCTTTGGGATTGAGGTTCGGACATCTTCTCTGGTTATGATATTAATAAATAGATATTCTACAAAGGCTAATAAAGAAAGTCTTCTCAATTTGAATTGTCTAGGAATACGACACAGAGGACACATAGCCTTAGGGAATTTTCAACGGCCGCGGCCTCGTTTCAACAAATGCATGTGTCTAACGCAGTGATTGGATTTTGGTGTAATCAGATCGGCCCGACGCTCGGCTGGACGAGCGTTTTCGGCGGGCCTCCCACGGCCGCCGGCCACCAGTTGACTCTCGTGCTGTTCCAGAATTAGCCGACAAATGTGGCCAACTTCGTCCCGAACAGACGAGAAAGGAAGCCGATGGAAGAGCGACGTAAAAAGGCAAGCGATTTGGCGCCAAAGAGTTAGATATAAATATCATTTCGGCCTTTGCAGGTCGTTAAGTGTTGATTTGGTCAACACATACACAGCGGCAACAATAACAACAACAACAACAAACAACTTCGTCGATCATCAATTCTTGCCTATTCATTCAATCAAACAGGCCAAGAGGAAACAATCCAACTGTGTCTCTCGTTGTTGTGCTCTGTTGCTGTTCGATTAAGAGTTAAGTAAGAGAGTGTAGATGTGTTCACACGAAAACAACCACCCAACAGATAATTTTTAATCATTAATCAGCAATTATTATTATTATTTTATTTTTATTTTACCTGGCCAGCAAAGAAAGGCAATGCTAATTCATAGCTTCTCTGTGTAATCACTTTGCTCTTCTGGTGGACTCTCTCTCATACTAACACATACACAAACAGGCCTACACTTACACAACAAACACCAGTCTCGCTGCCGGCTTCTAATCAACAGTTGTTGGCCGTAGTTATATTGTTCGGCTGCCTACCCATCCAGCCAGCTTACAACAACCAACCACCACCACCTCCCATGATTAAACGACACCACTTTGCTCGCCGTTATCAGCACCGAGCGATCGTCGAGTGGGGAGGCTTCTCATCGAGTATGTGTATGTGGTGTATGCGAATGAGTGGACGCTGGCGACAAACAGAATTACATATTCTTAATTAAAGAGCCAGCGAGCTAGCGAGTTGGACACAAATGTCAATAAGCTCTCAAGTCAGGTGACCTTCGATTCGGCGAATGGTAGTTTATCTCGTTGCACTTGTTGTTGTTATCTGTTGTTGTTGTTCTTCAGAGAAGTTCCTCAATTGGACACACTTTTGGCCACTTGTCTGGTGGTTGGAGCTCCACTTGGGCCAAGACAGCAAAGCAAAGTGGGCTAATCTAATTGTTATGGCAAGATAAAATATAAGAATCCATGGCGAGCGTCGCTGCTGCAGACCGGCGGCGAGATTCAATTCAATCTATTTGCGACCATTCAGGTGGGCCGTGTCGATTCTCTCTACCTGTTGATGGACACGCTTTCGAGAGTGAGTCCACCTAGAATTGATTGGTTTTTTGGTGCTGGCCGACTCAGCTCAACTTGGAGAGGCTCGGCTTCTGCTCGGTGGCCTTTAAACATTTGCAATTGTTGCCATGGAGATTCAATTATCTATGATTATCTCTGTTGCGGGCTGGCCAGGCAACACAAACACCACATACACTCACAGGTTACACTGGCCGGCCATCCAACATAATCTAATCTAATATAAGTTGACCAATTTTTAACGCTTTCGCTCGTTCGTTCGTTCGTTCATTCGCCTTCAAGAACAGTTCATATGAAGGAAACACACTAAAGTGTTGCCTTTTCACTTCACATTCAATCAACCTTGACCATGAGGATCCAAGTCGAGCCTCTAAATGTGTTTCGTAACAAGATTATTTGATTCAATAATCAGATGAGACAGCAGCCACCTTCAGCGCGCCCAATGGTTAACTGCGTCCATGTGAGATAATCCTTTAGCTACCTTAACAGATGGACTGGCGAAACAAAAGTTCATTGAATCACTTTTTGGCGCCGGCCAATCCGAGCAACAGGCAGCTGACGATGGAGGTTTGATTGTTGTTGTTGTTCGTTTAAATGAAAGCCGCCAGAGGAGAGTTCAGCAGGCATTGCCCACTAGCCAGTGGCCAAACTCTCACTCCATCTCAGAGTTAATTGAGATAGTCAAAGCGAGGCAAATCAGATCATATCTCCTAAGATGGATCGCTGATTAATCTCGTTCTACATACAATTGTTATCAGTGAGAGAAACATAGAAGGAAGGAAAGGGTTTAAATAATTTAAATGGGTGCCAGAGCGACTAATAGTAGTAATTCTATTGATAACAGACCATCTGGTCATCGTTGGACTTTCCATACAGCTAGAATTATGATTTCACTCGTTTGACTCGATTATTGATTACAATTTGCCGATAACTTCGTGGCCGTCGTCGCCATGATGAGATGATGTTATTACACTTGTACTTGATGTGATTACATATTCGGACATAACCATTTGGCGACCATTTTGATTGTATTTGTTGGCCGCAAGTTCGCTCAACAGACGCACTACAACGAACTACGACGAACTACATCGAACTACAGCGAACTGAATTTGGCTGCGGGCGCCTTATTATAGAACAAAAAAATCGCCGCCGCCGCCGACCAGCTGATGGACTGAGAAATAAATCGCCGAACACGACAACAACCAATGGATAATCTTGAACTCCTATTAACAAAACGACAGACTTATCTCTCTACCTGGATCGATTTAATATAACACACCATTGTGTTGATTGTCTAATTATTTATATTATATTTGAATAGGCGAAACAACACATGGCTGGCGGCCAAAACAAGTAAAGCCCACACAAAGGCAGGCTAGAAGTACGGAGAAAACAAGAAAAGGGTTGGCTAGAATCAATACAATTAGTTGTTGTTGTTGTTTACTCTCACTATTTACCTACCGTTCAGTATTGAAAGGATCTGTCAGCAAGCGGCCAGCAAGTGTATCCATCTGTCTTACTTTATTAGATCGAACGATACCAACAAATACTTGAATATATTTAGCTCCTCCAATCGGCAAGCCTCTCTTCTTGTGTCTAGTGTCCAGTGGAACGTAGGTCTGATGTCCATTGAATGAAGGCGAACGTGGCCGTCGTGGTTGTTGTTGTTCTAGATTCTGTTGTTCTTGATGATTATAATCACCTGAGAGGGACCAAGCTAGTGTTAGGGTGCGAAAGAGAACAGTTGCATCTTAACCAAATAAAACATTACATTCACCATTTTGCCGACTTAACACTTGGTGTTGTTATGGTTGTTGTTGTTGTTGCCACTGCTGTTGCTGGCAACATTATCGTCAGGTCCAGATAGTAGTAATAATGGCTTTTTAGTAGCAAAAGATGACCTGTGAGGTGCTTGATGATCGATTTGGAGAGCAGGAGAATACACATGATCGCGGGATGAATTTGCCTCTCGGGCGAATGCCTGTGTCGGATAGGAGAGAGAGAGACGATCAACAAGTCGTCGGGCAACAAGTCCTCCCCGCCGAAACGACTGCCTTCCTCTTGCAAGCTGGCATGAAACTGGCAGCAGAACAGAATAGAGAGCAGATCAATGGAACAAATTATATAACAAATTTACGCTTAATTCCATTTCCATGAACGCTCGAGCTCAGGGATTGTCTTATTTACAAATCTAAAATTGACCTACGACTGATCAATATTTGTTTTATACAAATTTAGAATATCATATGCATGCACATTCATTAATATAAATATATATATATATATATCTCTCTCTCTCTCTCTCTCTCCCTCTATCGTCCGATGATAGTAACTATTTTGGAAATAATACCTATGGCTCGAGTGCTGGCTTACAGATCCAGAGTGGTTTGCAGGCCTACTTTGGCCAACTACTATGTTCAACTTGATCGATTATTTAAAGGCAACAAACAAAAGTGGGACGGCTAATTGTTAACTCTAATGACCTCAGATTACGATGATTAATTGTCAAACAAACTGAATCCCTTTTAATCTCAATCAATGTTCAATCTAATCAAAACAACAAAACAAATAAGCGCTAGTTTGGAGCTCGTCTGATCGAGCCTTCTCTCCCAGCCTCCGTCAGCGTCGAAGCTCGGCTAGTGGTTGTCGTTGTCAATGGCCAATGTCACGATCGAAAGATTGAATCTATCATCAGCGATTCATTTAATCGTTTCAACTAATCAGACTTGTAAAATCATATTAGCAGCAGGGCGACCGTCGAGAACGTTTATTTGATTAACAAATTAACTCGGATAGAGTGGGTGCTGTCTCCGAAAGGTTCGTGACACTTGTTGGAAGGCAAATGAGCAGCCCAATATGACTGATCATTCAGCGGCCAGTCTTGTGAGTGAACGTCGACAACTAATTAATAGAATAAAACCAAACCAGCTCGGCTTCTGGCCACACTGATCGAGTGAGTGTATTTTGAAGTATTTTTATTATTGTATGTATGTATCTTCGGCCTGAAAATAGACAGATAATGTCATAGCAATTTGGGGACCGGAATCGGTTGGCTTCGGTCGAAGTCGGTTGGGTCGTATTTTATGCGCTTACACGCCAGTTCAAAGCCATAATAATTCCCTCCAGTCCGGTCCGGTCCAATTCAATCTAGCCGAGTCCACTTGACTCGACTAATTACCTGCATGTTAGGTCCACGAATTTGCCTGTTTTGCTTATCTGTTTGCATCTCAAATGGGCTAGCAATAGTCGGCTCGACTGCCAGCCCACAACCTGCTTTATGACATCTTCCTCTGTCTGTCTCTTGCTGCGTCTCTCCTAAATCCTTTTGTATGCCTGTCAATATTATATTAAGAAAACTCGGTCCTGCCTTGGCCGTTCACGTGTTCCTTGACGATTGAAGACCAGCACCTTAGGCTAAACAACAACAACAACGACGACGACGACGACAACGACAACCTGACGGCATTGGACAAATTTGGATATTTTATATAAAGTAGACAATCTCTCTGCAGTGTCTGTCTGTCTGTCTGTCGGTGGTGTCTCATTCGTTCGTTCTCGTATTCGAGTTTGCTCAATGCAGACCTGTTACATGTAATATCATTATTACAGTAGTGGCCATGATTAGTTGGCCGGTCGATTGGATGACGTCGGATCAATGTTCAAGAAGAAGTCTCGCCAGTTGAAGCTAGTCACTACACCTATTCATCCGACAATAAATTGTCTTTGGTAGAAAGACACACACGACAGATGATAATAAAGTTTCGCTCAACTTTCTCTTTATCAATCAATCGTCTGATAGGCTCCACAGCTTGCCAGTGGTGCTGTCGGAACCGGCGGCCGGAAAGTGGCTTATCGGGCGCATCGAACTCGTCGTCGTCGTCGGCGATCAGGTAGCTGGCACACGACGAGTTGCCAATTGAAGCAGACAAGGCCGGGCTGATCCACGAGTCTCGAGCTTTTGGCTCAACAAGTTGTCTGTGGTGGTCTACTGTCCGCCAGTGGACTGTTTGTTTGTATGGGCAGATACGAACAACAATTGTAGATTTGGTAAGATGCAGATGGAATGAAGTGGCAACAGCAACAGCAACAGTGGCAATTATTACATATAAAAGAGGATCAGCCGGACGAGACAAACATATTTTATTGATGTTTCACATGTTGCTTGTTCGAACACACATAATGGCACAATTGGAACACGTCCGCTGGCTTGCTTGCTTCCGTTCGTTCGTTTCTATATATCTGAGTCTATTTGCTTGACTACTTGTTGACACTCTCTACTCCTACTCCTACTCCTACTCCTACTCCTACTCCTACTCCTACTCCTACTCCTACTAATCATTCATTCATTGATGTAAGGTGAAATCATTCATTCTTTCATTGGTTGATAGATTCATTTACGCCTTGCGTGCGAATCCGTAGAGTGGCGAGGCTCCGTAGGCGGGCACTCCTGGGGCCAACAGTTTGGCCATAGAGTCGATGATTGCCGGTGCTGGGGCGTAGGCAGGGGCTGTGTTTGGCGGGAAGATTCAAATCAATCTTGTTAGCAAACGAGTTGTTGTGTATATCAACTGATCATAAACTCAGTCACAAGTCAGTCAGTTTGGTACTTACCGGCTACGATGGCGGGCGCTGCAACGAGGGGCGGGCTGCAGGAGGCGCCGCCGGTGTTTGAGGGCGCAGTTCCTGCTCGTTTGTCTGGATGGATGCCCTGAAGCCGTAGTCGTCGGCCACGTAGTCGACACGACGGACACGGCCATCGATGTCGGCGATCGAGTACGAGCCCACCTTGTTTCCGAGGGCGTCACCCGACTCTGAGCGGCCGTTGCGGGCGCCCAGATGGTCGACGATGTCATAGGCGAATCTGTAGTTGCCTAGCGAGTCTTGCGAGCGCGTCTGGGCCGACACGCCGGTGGAGACGGCGGCCGGGATGGCGGCGACGGGTGCCGCCAGGTAGCTGCAGTGTGCGAGCGCCGCCGAGGAAACGACGAGAATTAGGACTTTGAAGGCGAACATTTTGTTGACTTGTTGTTGTTGCTTGAGGGCTGTGTTTGCTTTAATTAAAGACCGAGGGCTTGAGGCTCTCTTGAAGAAGAATGTGTAGGATATCTCTTGTGGATTGGTAATGGAGGAATTCAATGATTCTCTTGCTGTTCTAATTTGATTCTGTGCTCGTGTTCGGCCATCGCGCGTTGCTTAAATACTCGCGCGCCTCCACGTACTGGTACAGGTAGTTGGCAACGACCAAGATAAGGCCAAGCTGGCCAGGTAGGCAAAGTGCGCTAAGTAGAAGGCGAGCTCGTGCAGGAGCTCGAGCCTTTTTACCTGCCAACGAGCGGCTGACGTTGCGCGCGCACTCCTTTGGCGGCCGCCCGCCCGCCAAAGGCACAGCCAGGGAACAAGCCGACGCGAATCTTGAATGGCCTGGCGGATGGCTGTCTTACCTGTGTGTACGTGGGCCAGTCGAGAAGAACGAGAGACAGTCAGTAAGACAGTATTTTCACGCTGGCCATTGGACAGTCCGTAGACAGTCTTTAGGCTATCTACGTGTGTTTGGTCGTCGCTTGTGTCGGGCTCGCGAACACACACACACAAGTTTTCAAGTTTATTCATTGTTCGGAGGCGCGTTTATGTTTGCCCTTCTCCATCAACACCATCAACAACATCCACATCAACATGAGCAGCATCGAGAATTGGTCGATCGATTGATTGGATTGCGCCACTGCCAGCACTACCTGTTGCTCTTCCACATCAGTGCCACTTTTTCCTCGGCATCTCTCTCTCTCTCTCTCTCTCTCTCTCTCTCTCTCTCTCTCTCTCTCTGTGTGTGTGTAATTACTTGCACTGCCTTCGAAGGCGGCCAGCCTCTGCTCGACCAATCAATCACGTTCGCCGTTGGCCGGCTTCAACCAGCAAGAGCGCATTGAATACATGTTGTATCGTCGGGACACTCGCGCGAGTGCGTGCTTCTTGTTGGTTGTGCCGTTATTCAAGCAGCATTCATTCGTCCATTACAATACTAATCTCACCTGTTGGCTGCTGATACAGTCGCAGTTTCAGTCGCAGTTACAGTTACAGTTACAGTTACAGTTACAGTTACAGTTACAGTTACAGTTACAGTTACAATTGCAGACAAATGCCGATGCTCAACTTGGGACGCATTGGACGCTCTTGATTGTTGTTTTTGTTGTTGTTCTTAGGTTCGAGCTCGACGTCAGATAGACAAACAAAGCAGTGGAACAAATCTTGTTTTGATCTCGAATTTGTTCTTATTACTCTTGACTTTCGCTTGTGCATGCCATAATCGAGGCTCGCCGCCACCAGAGCCAGCCAACCACCTGTGAGCAGCTGGCCGCCAGCGATGACGTCGACGCCACCGCCGCATCAATTGGCCCAATTTAGCCGCGCCATTGTTGGCATTGGCCGGCGCCGTGCAGTTGCCAACGAATCAATCAGGTGGCTGCGAACGGGCTACCTTCTGTGGTGCGCGAGTGATATGAATAAAATCAACAGGTTCAATCAATCAAGAGAGAGAGAGAGAGAGAGAGAGAGAGAGAGAGAGAGAGAGAGAGAGAGAGAGGACTACCTGTTTCTCTGGAAGTGCACTCGCCGTCGGCTGATTAATCGCTCGCGGAATGCATGTTCCAGCCAATCAATTTCAAGTATCTAACTGACTTGTGAGTGTCTTGCCGACTGAATGGGAACAACTTCAAGGCTATTGGCATCTGAATGTATGCGAAAGATGTTGTTGCTGTTGGCTTGATTGCCGACTTAATTCAATTAACTGCCATTCAGTTGGCAATCAATTTGCTTCTCTTCGATTCGTTTGGCGTTGACCATCCAGATTCGCCTTTGTTTCTCGTGCCAATTGACCTGCCGCCGCTGCTTAACAATTAATGGGATATGATTGGAGGCCGACCATGAAACTGGCGGACTTCCTGGCTTGAATAGATTGACGGCCACCAGCTGAGGGAATTGGGCGAGATGCAGATGAGTGGCGGCCAGAGCAGACTCGTCCTCTCTCACTTGGCCAATCAACAATATCCTTGAGGGAGTCAATTTGTCTGCTAACGCGCGCGCTTTGTAACCGCAGACATTCAACATGGCCGGCCAGTTGTTGGTCGAGTTCGAGACAACTATAACAAGTGTATATAATGATGATAACATCACACTTTCGAGCTCACTAGCGGCCTGGACGACGTCTGCAAGATAATTGTTTTGTGCGCAATTATACTTTGCGAGAGCTGAAGGTGGTGGTTGTTGTCGCTGTGTGAATTGAATTAATGGTCACCGGCTTTTGCTGGAATTGAGTTAGTTAAGAGACACACAAAGAAGTCGTTTTATTTTCAAGGAGATGAGCCTAAACAAACAAACAAACAGAGCCACCACCAAAGGGCGAAGAGATTTGTTTCGCTCGTCGTCGTCGTTGTTGTTGGCAGTTTGGTTTACACTTCTAACGTACATTATAATGTTTTTCTAATCATATCAAATAAAACAAACACACACACACACACACACACACACACACACACACAAGAAGCAAAGACGTCTGTGTTTGCTTTAATTTAATTTTGGAATCCTAACGGCGGCGAAGACGATGTCGTAATCGGCACTTAAAACAATATGCAAGCAAGCGATCTGGATCGTTGAGAAAACAAGAGCCATTAAGTAAACCGTTAAGATCGGCCGCCGTCGGGCGCTCTGCAGACCAACGAATGAATGGGCGAATGTAGATGTTGCCTATGGGAATGACAGCGAACAACAACAATGGAATGCACTTGTTGGCTGTCCGTTGTAAAGCTCTCCTACAGAAACGAGAACTCCAAATTGATCTAAGCCGACGACGATGACGACGATGGCAAAGACATTACGCCTAAGCTGAATGATTGCATAACAGATTAATGAGATTGTATTGTTTGTGGCGACGGGCAAACAAGCGCTATGTTGGGTTATGTCAACACAACCGACACTGGACTCATTTGACGGCCACGGACACAGCCACGAAGACGCCGGCTAAAATTAGCAACAACACGAGCCGGCCATCGAAGAGAAGACAGGGCATGTGTATTTGAAGCTGATTTGGATTTGGATTTGGATTTGGATTTGGATTTGGATTTGGATTTGGATTTGGATTTGATTTGGATTTGGATTTGGATCTGGATCTGGATCTGGATCTGGATCTGGATCTGGATCTGGATCTGGATTTGTATTTGGCTGGCTAGAAAATCCAATTTCAGCTCTCTTAGGAGTCGAATAGCCCACTTGTTGGGGAGGCAATCACGACAACAATAATAATGCGAGTCGCCTTGAGAGGCAGCCGCCATCAGTGGCAGCAGCAGCCACAGCAGCAGTGGCAGATCTATTTCAGCTGCCAGTGGTTGCTGGAAATAACTCTCGCCGCCGCCTGAGCCTTTCAATCGACAATTGAATTGACATTTAGGCCAACAAAAAAGCAACAAGTCGTCTGGCCGGACGAACGGACGTCAGGACGGCAGGTGAATCGTGACAAACCTTTCACGTGTGTCACTACTCAAGTCGAGAACCAGAAGTAGTGCGCGCGTATAAGGAAATCGGCCCGGCCATTGTGTGGACTGCAGCTAATTTGATTTCTCTTGAGTCGGCGCACTTGGCTATCCATCAAACAGGACAGCATTGGACAGCCACCTGTTTGAAGCGAGTAACAGCACAGTTGCACAATATGATCGACATGATTCGATATACACAAAGGCATTTACAGCATTTACAGCTGGTGGCCTTCCTGTTTCCTTGTGCAAGCGAATAATAACAACATCAGTTTAATTCAATGTCACTGCAGTTCGCGGACCGACACTTTTTGATTGAGCGCGTACTGAGCAGCTACGCGATCAACACCTCTACCCTATCAACAATGTAATATGGAATGTCCAATCCGATATGGAAACAAACAATCAAACAAAGGAGGAGGCCAATCTCGCACCTCGCCAAATGCGAAATCAAATCCTTCAGGTGTTTAATTACACAGTGAATTCTTGTTTTGATTTGGTCAGAAGCAGCGGCACCAACAGCAGCAACAAGTACAATGTTTTTGTCTTTCAGTTGTTAGTGGTCGCCTTTAAACAGCACTAAAAGGCAGCGGCTTCCAATGCATTCGCTCATATTTCTTTTGTCATGTTAATTAAACGCTCGACAAAGACACAGACACAGACATAGACGACAAGAAGCCAAGAACAGCCACTCAACAGAGGTTGATCTGGAAGTGCGCCTGTTCTGAGTGTATATATTTAGAAATTTGTATCCACTTTCGTATTGATTTATTGCCCAGATAAAGAGGCCAGACAAGGCGAGGGAGAGAGAGAGAGAGAGAGAGAGAGAGAGAGAGAGAGAGAGAGAGAGAGAGGACAAAACAAACAGGCACCTCTTCAGCCGAGTCAGTTCGCTGGCTCACTAAATTTAAATGAGAGCCAGAAGTAATGGCAGCCAGCCAGGCGGACAAACGCGACAAGATATTGAATATCAACTATTTGCAGCAGTTTAATTAACCTGCCGCCCGAGTTGTTGTCCCCTTTTGTCGCCTTATTTCTCTTTCCTGTTGGCTCTACTTCCAGTGCTTTATAATCATTTTATCTATTCGCTCGTCTGCCTGGCTGCTTGCCTGTTGGAAGTAGATTCTAATCAGGTGGCAGCGTTCGATAATGATGATCGGCCCGACGGAAATTAGAATATTGGCCACCAGTCTATCTATTCAGTTCAATTCAGCTGTTCGCTCCACTCACTCACACCACTCAACAAGTGGGCCTGGCCCTCTGCAAACAGTGCACGTGTTTTATGAGCCCCTCGGCGACTCAAACTAATCTTTATCGCTAACTAGTTGGCTTCTCGGCCGAGCCAACACGCGCAGACTAATTAATCAATGCTCGTTGTTTGAGAGCTTTCAATATCGTGCTTGTCGTCGCTGACGTTCATTAGCAGAACAATGTTTATAGTAGAGACACAAAGGAAACAACTAGCTGTAAATAGACTTAATTTGTTGACTTGTTTCGCCTCTGGCCATTCACGACGGCTCTGATGATGATGATGATGATGATGATGATGATGATGATGATGATAAACACAATGTCGACCACTCACTGGAAGACATTGAAGTAAATCTGGCCAACTGATTGCGAGCGTAGACGCCGAAACTGCGAGCCGCGCGAATTAACCTGCAGTCAGATGGAAAGACATTGTTTACCACATGTAACACACGCACAGATTATGTTGTGCAGTTCGAATTCGATGTGTAAAATATATTTATTTAAAAAGTCCTAAATTGCTTGATGGTGGTGTTGTTGTTGTTGTTGCTGCTGCTGCTGCTGCTGTTGGTTGATAGCTGGTGGCGCCGTCGTGTGATTTAGACTTATTGATGGCACATTCTGTTGCTGTTGCTGACGCCGCTGCTGTTGAATGGAGGCCAGGTTAATTAGTTGCTGCTGGTGGGCCACCGAGCGCAATAAGGACAAACTGGTTTGAGGGGCGCCAATTGGCTGATGAAGATGGCGGCTTTGGGTGGCGTTGATGTTGTTGTTGCTGGCTGTCGACCTATGGAGGTGGACACAGAGCCAGCGCTTGCCCTCCCTTCTTGTGCCAGATTCGGGTCTCTTCGCTCTGCTCGATGGAGCTCAGCAGCCCACTGGACAGATCCACCAGGTGACTCAGTTTGGTGTAGGCAATGGAGGCGGCCTCGTCGCCCAGCAGGTAGACACTTGGATTCAACATGAGCGAGTACTGGCGCAGTTGCGAGGCACTGGACGCGGCCAGAGGGGCCAGGTGGTTTGGGTGCTGCTGGTGGCTGAGGTTAGGCTGGTGGCCGGAGGTGAGGCTGAGATTTGCGAGGGCCGTCTGGGCGGCCGCCGTGGCCACCTGCTGGATCTTGGCCGAGTCGAGCGTGGCCGATGGCGACTTTGTGGCCGCCGCGACTGCAGCTGCAGCGGCCGCCGTGGCGACGGCCACCTGCTGCTGCTGCTGCTGCTGCTGGGGTCTGCCAGGTCTGCTGATATGCTCTGGAGGTAGTGATGGATCTGGAGCTGGCGCGCCTGGTCCACGTTGAGCCGCCGCAGCTCCATGTTGTCCACCAGATTGCCGAGGTTCTCCGGCTCGAACGAGGTCATGTGTGGGTCGCAGAGGCGCGCATAGGTGTCGTAGTCGCCCTGGTTCAGGGCGTTCAGGAGCGCCTCGGTGGTTTTGACGATCTCCAGGCGTCGTTGTGCATCGTTTGTAGTAATCGTTAAACAGTTGCTCTCGCCTGAATGGCTCGGCGCGTCCACATAGTCCGGCTTCACACTTGATCTGTTATTATTTCTTGTGGCTAACATTGTGGTCAATATCGCCCCCTTGAGTTTTCGTCTGGCGTTAAATTTCTTCAGGCAGTCCACAGTCTCCTGGCGATGTAGTGTACTTGCCACACGTTCCTATTACAAATCCAGGGGTGTTTCAGCGCCTCTGTGGCAGTAATTCGCACGGCAGGGTTCACCTGTAACATCCGATTGATGAGATTCTTCGCTTCAGGTGTCACCGTGTCCCACTCCGGGCGTCGGGTAGTCGTGAGGCGCCGTTCTTGATCTGCGAGTACAGGTTGTACTGGTCCTCGTCCCAGAAGGGCGGATAACCAACCAACAATATATACAAGATGACGCCACACGCCCAAATGTCCACTGGCTTCCCGTAGGGCTCCTTCTTGATCACCTCGGGCGACAGGTAGCCGGGCGTACCAGCGAATCCGTACCAGGCGTTCTGTTCGCCCTGAACCTCGATGGCCAGCCCGAAGTCGGCCAACTTCACGGCCGCTCCTTCGCCTTGCTGGCCAGCAGCAGATTCTCGGGCTTCAGGTCGCGATGTACTACATTGTTCATATGGCAGTGGTTCACTGACTCCAAAATCTGTTGTATACAATGAGACGCGTCGGCCTCGCTGTAATATTCGCGGGCGACGATGTCCTCGAACAGCTCGCCGCCAGTGACCAGGTCGAAGATGAGGTAGTGGTAGGCCTCCTCTTGGATGGAATCATGTAAACGGACAATATTTTGATGGTTTAGCTTGCGGCAGATGCGCACCTCTCGCTCGATCTTGTGAAACTCTTTTTGTGGTCATTTTGGTGGTGTTGAGGATCTTGGCGGCGAACTCGATTGAAGTGGCCTTCTGGACACATCGGCGGACGATAGAGAAGGCGCCCTTGCCGAGCTCCTCCTTAAGATCATAGTTATCACTGAAACGGGTAGTGACGGCGGGTCCTAGTCCGCCGGTCGCCATTGTATTCTATGTTTTTTGGTGGTGATGATTATAGAAACTAATGAGAATTTTCAATATATAAAATGTTGATGTCGACACTTCTTCAATAAAAAACAGACTAATCTGTCAGCTGGTTGCGGTGACATGTGGCTTCGACAAGTGGCTGACGGTGCCCGATGACCGATGCTACAGCAACAGCGGCAACGGCAGCAGCCACAAGTGTGAGATGCAATCAACACGAGCAGGCACGCGCGGCCTGCGGCGCGCAAAATGAATTAGCCTGCAGTTCAGCTTCGCCGCAGCCGGCTGGCAGTGTTGCGTTGGACGCTCACTCATCAAGGCTGGCCTGACGTGTTCTGCCGATAGCAGTCCAACGTTCTCGTGTCTGCCAGGGTCGGCTCGGCGAATACAACTGCCAGCGATTGAGATAAGGAAAACAGTTTACCTTTAAATACCTTCATGTTCAGTTAGTCGTTGTTGTTGTTGTCGCTGTTTGCGGCCAATTTGTTGGCGGCCGAAGATCAGAATTGGCCCGACAAGAGAACAGAACAACAATGAGAGCGACAAACAAGAGACATGGCAGATATAATCAAATTGTATCAAGAACATGGAAGCACTTTCGTCGTCGTCGTCGTCGTTGTTGTTGTTGTTTTCGCGCCAAGTTGTAAAATTGCTCTTGATTCATAGGCTAGAACAACAAACTAACAAATTGTAATCAGTTCGCCAGTATCAGTTTGGTTATTATTCATGTAAATGAGTTCGCGGGCTCTTGCTGAATGTCTGGAGGTTTGAATGGCCGTCCAACCAGCCGCCTTGGCTGTCTGTTGGCCTGCTTTGGGCGCGCAACAAGTGTTGTTGGAGCGGCCGAGCAGGACTCAGCAAGTGCGTTCCACCTGTAGTAGGCAGTCAAAATTGAGTATCTAAAGAGTGAGATTAGCAGTAGCTGTTGGAATGTTCACACAGAGCGCCTGTCGTTAGCTGTTGTTTTAGGTGGTGGCCGTCGAATGCAATGTATTCACTTGTTGGTCGTCTTGTCGAGCTGTGATGGGCCTGGAAGCCCTTAATTAAACTCTTTCTTTCGTTTGCGCGAGTATTCATTAGTATCCTAATAACTGCGGCTACAGTTATGGCCTCAGTTAACAGACCACAGAAACTCGCAGCCAAGACGACAGGTGCAATCGTCAAAGCGATAGAGCTTTTCAGGTTGCATCGCCGCCGCCGCCGCCGCCGTCGATGTCGTCCATACTACTGGTTTTGGCTATGCCTCGACTCGCCTGGATAGAGTCTGACTGTGGCGTCTGTCCTCACAGTGTGGTGGTGTTCGTCGGCATAATAAAACTATACAGGCCAAGAGTGCGATGCCCAAACTAAAGCAAATCATGACTATGATCAAAACGAGGATCTCCACATTCACTCCCAGCACCATGTCGCCACAACCTACCCCCAGACGCCCCCGCCATCTCGACAGTAGCCACCTGTGGGCGTCGCACAGCAACTGGATGGGAATACTGGTTCGTTCTTGACAGCACTGGGCCGGTAGAGCACCCAATCATAGGCCGACTCGAGACCACAACACTCCAGGTTGGACTGGAAGGCGTCCCATGCATGTGTGGCATTCTTGGCCAGTGGCTTCACGGGATCCTTTGCATGGTCCCAATCGTAGCTCGCCTGATAGATTTTTAGTTTTACCACAATCTCATCCATGACGTTGCCGATCATGGGGATGCTATAGATGAGAACTGCAACTCCCAGGAACACATTGAAACTGGACAGTGCCGCAAACCACTTGATTGGATCCTTGCTGGCAATAAAGGTGGCACCAACTCCATAGATCGACAGGCAGATGAGATAAAAGCACAAAATCTCGAGAATAAAGAGGCCAGAATTGACATGGTTCAGTCGCATATAATCGATATTCTCTTGCTCTCATATAAGTATATAAATAATGTCGCCGAGATCACCAGGAACAACATACTCAGGAAGAATAATATGAAGCGCGCAAACTCCGAGATGATACTCCCGACGGCGCTACAGAAGCCTGAAATCGACATCTTCCTTTCAATAGACTTGTTGATTTAGTATGTGTTGTTTTCTACAATTATTACAGTATGCTGTTTATTCATTACATGGCTCGTTGGTCAGCTAATAATATCAAAAGAGCAGCTGAGTCTCTGACGTCCAATTCGAGAGACCTCATAGCCACCACGAGGATGATCATTCATAACAATACACCATTGGCAATGGAATACGGCTCAGAAGCGATGTTTTCGTTGTTGCTGGCGTCATGATGTGGAGAAATGAGTTCAATCTAAACTAGCAATCGCCTTACGCAAGTTTCACTTGCGTTTAATATATTGTTCGCTTGACTGGCTGAAGAAGCAGACGATCTCGAAGAAAAACCAATCGATTGGGTTGGCGAAAAATAGAAAGAATCCAACTAACAGCAACTTTGCTTTTTTAATTATAAGGAGATGACTCTCGTGGTCATCACTTGGAGACATATTAAAGATAATAATACGCATTTGTTGACCTGCCAGTGGAATTTCAGGTGAGCAGAGTCGGTTTTATCGAGGTCGTTGATGTTTGTTCATCATTCCTATCTCGAATGTACTTTCGAGCTGAATTAACATTAGTCATAAAAGAATCACAATATGTACAGTAATGAGTATTGGAAACGATATCCGACGCAGGCCAGAGATGTTTGTGATTAGCCTCCTTTGTTTCAATGTCGGCTCGTCAAGGAAGTTTGGCTGGCCGTCGTCGCCTGCCTGTTGGGCTGCAATCATCGCCGCCCGACCCACCGATTTGGCAGGCTTGGCGGCAACCTGTTGGTATTAGTCCAGATAAGAGTGGCACGCAAAACACTGATTGAGTCTCTCGGCCCGACTAGACCAAACCAGAACTGTTTGTGTGATGCGGACAGGCCGAACGATGGATGTTATTATCAGATAGGCAGGCTGGCAGGCAGGCGGTGTGTCAGCAACACGAAGGCGACACCCAATTCCAATTGGCATTTTGTTTCTTTATTCGTTCGCTAGCTCAAATCAATACTCTACAACTGCAGTTCCTTGAATTTGAGTTAGTTAGTGATGTCGACAACGACGACCACGATGACGGCTATAAATAGAATACTATCAACAAATTAACAAGTGGCCAAGAATGATATATCTGTGACTGGAGCGGAGTGAAGTGAGCCTTAGCCAGTTTGCCAGCAATAAAAGATATGAAGCTCGCGGCGGCCGAGAATGATAAGGCTGCTATCAGCTTGTTATTGTTGACTGTATCGACAGATGACTAATGACTAATTTGCCAGGTTAGAAGGCGCCGAAAAAGGCAGCATCATCTTAATCATCCTACCATTTGTTTCATCACACAACAAATCGGCCAATCAATCCATTCTCGATTGCAACAGTATTACCAAACAGTACACTCTCGTGATATCTGATTTATTAAGTGGTTTGACTCCATTAGCAATGCCGTACATTATTTCTTTCAGTAGCCCCATCAAACTAAACCAATAATATGTTGGAATTGCTCGCCTTCGTATGAGTGGCCAGCGTATTTTCTGTTCCATCTTATGTGCGTGCCCTCTCCGAGAGATACAATCACATTTGTTTATCTTAACCAGAGATCCAAACTTGTTGAAATATTCACACGGGTTTAATGACTCGCTTGATAAGTTTTTCCTAATGTTGTGATAGAATATTCAGATATCCTCATTTGGGTAAGAGCTTTTTTTCGTGGACTAATTAAAGTGAAGGGTTGGGGAAAGATTCGATACTTCGAATAGGGAAGTATCGCCAGCAGCATCGGCAGGTGTTGAAAAAACAGCCTTCCGAGAGTGCCCTCATTAGTGAGAATGAATCTGATCTCGCGTTGATTAGATATGGGTCGGCCCATATTTGTGTTTCCTTCCTCATTCCTAATACAGGGCCTTATTGTTTAGGTAGTTTGTATCGAAAACTAGAGAAGTATGTGTAGTGAAATACGGCTGGGGCGCACGCAAATAATGTTTCATATTTATTTCAACGGTTTCCTCTCCTCCTATCTAATCTCTAATTATATTTGTTGTTGACAAATGTTGTTAAACTCTACCTTCTACAAGTTGCCGGATGTTATTAATATACTAAATGAGAGTCGGATTGGTTTTTGTCTTATTGATGCCATTCGTTGCTTTCTATTTTTCACATAAAAGTGCGTAATTGGCTTGTTAGATCTCTAGGCAAGCCTGACATGCTGACAATTATACTCAACAATGATCATGAATATACCAATTAACATCAAAATTTACCTCAATCAATTGATCGGCAATATCGATTCGACATCGTAAACACCTGCAACGAGTGTTTGTTTACCAATTCGCTAATTTTCCTATGGCCAACGCGGGCGAGTTTGCACGTCCGTATAGCCAATGCCAGCAGGCGCACGTGGCCGGCGACATTTTGGCGCACAAAAGTTCGCCAGCTGCTCGTCTCTCTGTGGGTCTGGGAAGCTCGCGAAACTCAATATGGCGATAAATTTAATGGCTCTCCAGTAACCTGATCAGAGGTAAACAACTGTTCATTGTTCAATAACTCATATAATATACGATTCCTGGCACACCCTTCATATGTAACATCAATAGCCATGACATAACATGATACAATAACCTTTAGAGGAAAACTATTATATTTTGATTAGTTAGCAGGCCTCCCCTGTTGTTAGTTAATACAGGCCAATATGTCAGACGTATATTTCATGAGTACGACACTCAAGGACTGGCCTCCAGCCAACCTTTCAGTTCGAGGACAAGCAAACAAACAAAAATTGACTCAATAATAGTGCAATGTTAGGAATGGAATCTCAGCCACGATAGTTGACAGCTAGTAGGATATCAAATGACGAAAGAGTAAACAAATGATAATGATCTCTCTCCACTGTTGGAGTTTAAGTAGACAAACTTTGATTAACCAAATAACAATGGTGATGCGTGTTGCAAAATATTGATTTTTAATTAAATTCAAAACTTCAAAATGATTACAATCATAATAATACAGTGACAATAATAAATGTGATAATAATAAGAATAATAATAATGATAATATCATTTATTAAACCTGTTTGGATCTGTGAAAATGGACACACATCCATTTCTCTTTGCGCAACCAGATGCGGGTCTCCTCGAATCTTTGTGTTTGGACGCCATTTGATGTTTTTCGATATTGTTAATCTTATATATGCTATCGAGGATGAGTCCTCTGATAGTATTAAAACGCTTGATTCAATATCTTCGAGTGGGACACTCTGGTGGCTGACGCCGACGAGGCTGCATCGAAATACAACTTATGGAAATCGGTGCCTTCAATTAAATTGCCTAAACTCTCTGGCTCAAATGCCGTCATCGATGGGGCGCACAATCGCTTGTATTTCTCAAAGTCTCCATTATCGATTGCATCTAGTAATTGCTCGGTTAATTTGATGATAAGATTTATACGGTTCGCTTGTGCATCATTTGTAGTAATCGTTAAACAGTTGCTCTCGCCCGAATGGCTCGGCGCGTCCACATAGTCCGGCTTCACACTTGATCTGTTATTATTTCTTGTGGCTAACATTGTGGTCAATATCGCCCCTTGAGTTTTCGTCTGGCGTTAAATTTCTTCAGGCAGTCCACAGTCTCCTGGCGATGTAGTGTACTTGCCACACGTTCCCTATTACAAATCCAGGGGTGTTTCAGCGCCTCTGTGGCAGTAATTCGCACGGCAGGGTTCACCTGTAACATCCGATTGATGAGATTCTTCGCTTCAGGTGTCACCGTGTCCCACTCCGGGCGTCGGGTAGTCGTAGGCGCCGTTCTTGATCTGCGAGTACAGGTTGTACTGGTCCTCGTCCCAGAAGGGCGGATAACCAACCAACAATATATACAAGATGACGCCACACGCCCAAATGTCCACTGGCTTCCCGTAGGGCTCCTTCTTGATCACCTCGGGCGACAGGTAGCCGGGCGTACCAGCGAATCCGTACCAGGCGTTCTGTTCGCCCTGAACCTCGATGGCCAGCCCGAAGTCGGCCAACTTCACGGCCGCTCCTTCGCCTTGCTGGCCAGCAGCAGATTCTCGGGCTTCAGGTCGCGATGTACTACATTGTTCATATGGCAGTGGTTCACTGACTCCAAAATCTGTTGTATACAATGAGACGCGTCGGCCTCGCTGTAATATTCGCGGGCGACGATGTCCTCGAACAGCTCGCCGCCAGTGACCAGGTCGAAGATGAGGTAGTGGTAGGCCTCCTCTTGGATGGAATCATGTAAACGGACAATATTTTGATGGTTTAGCTTGCGGCAGATGCGTGCCTCTCGCTCGAGCTTCTGGAAGTCTCTGGCCGACAGTTTCTTGGTGTTGATGATCTTGGCGGCGAACTCGAGCGAACTGGCCTTCTGGACACACCGGCGGACGATAGAGAAGGCGCCCTTGCCGAGCTCCTCTTTAAGATCATAGTTATCACTGAAACGGGTAGTGACGGCGGGTCCTAGTCCGCCGGTCGCCATTGTGTTTTATGTTTTTTGGTGGTGATGATAATAATAACAATTATAATAATAATATGTTGATAGGGATAATATGATGATGATGATGATGATGATGAGATAAATAAATAAACACAATCTCACGCACTCAGAGTACACTCAACACAACTTTCTCATCGAAGATTCCGCCTTGATGCTGGTTTTGGTGTTTGTTCGCGGTGGTGCTGTTGCGGCTGCACGCTTTCTAGGAAAGCGCTTCTTCTTGGTCTTACATCAGCATTGCGTGCGGAGAGATTCTCCTGCGACAAGCCCCACTGTTATGCGCGATGAGAGCGGGAAGTTTGAATGGCCAATAATACCCAGTTTTCAATCATTTTGCACCAAATCTCGGGTGAATTGTGACAATTTGAGTAATTTATTCTCATTTTTATCTAGCTTTACCTGATTATCTCCAAAATTCCCTGTTTCAGTGTATTACCCTGAAATTAGTTTCAAATCAGTTGAATTTGAATAATTTTCCCTCAAATTCTCGGGCTTTTACCCTCAAATTGCATAGATAACTGGGAAAAACCATCCGGTCATACGTGAATACCCTAGATGGATGGTCAAATAACCCGTGGCCTCCTATGATGGAAAACGTGTAGATTCCTATGACAATCCAGGGCGCGAGAGTCAGTTTGTCGCAAAATACACTGTGTGATGATGGTGGTGGTGGTGGGTGGTGGAGGTGGTGATGATGATCGTCACCTTCGCCATTGCCCGTCCACACAGAGACACACACGTTCGAGTTACGTAACTTACGTTGTTGTTATTGCATTGCATGGCTCACACAGGCGCAGGAAGGCACAAACCACTTTCACTGCCTCCTACTTTTTGGCGAGCCGCCACTGCGTTGGGTTGCGCTTTTGAGCGCCGTACCAACATCAGCCTCACTTGGCATGCCTGCAGGTCATAATGGATGCACTAAATTGCATTGTGACGCGGCCTCTAGGCAGCTGTTATGTGGGGTCTGCAGTCAGAGAGGTGGTGTATGGGACGGGCGCGGCTGACTTGCGCGAGCCCGCGTGGGCTGAGCGCAGATTGCACAAATTAACGCGTCTCTCCTGAGACACACGGATCGGTCTGGCCTCAAGTTGGGCCGAGTGCACTTCATCTGGTGCGCCGATCAAGAGGAAGGTAAGCCACGAGGAGCCCTCGATAATAGCCCAGATGCGACGCGGCGGCCATCAAAAGTCTCCCCACTCGCGCTAGACTTGAGTTCAACAATAACAACAACGCCGACGACGTCCACCTCCTCGAACGAGGCACATCCAACGCCGCAAATTACATTGGGACTGGCCACCAGCCTAGCGCCTTCGCGACTCGCCGCCATTGTTATGCTTATGTCCTCGTTTGATCCTATTGCCTCTTGCTCGTGTGGAGGTTCGGCACATTCGGCCCGCCGTTGTCCTATTTACGAGGCAAATGTGGAGCTTCAATGCAAACTTGAGCAACGAGTCTGGCCTTAGTTGTGGCCGTTATGGCTGCAGCAGCGGCGATGGCGCCGTCGAATCCGTTTTGTGAACGAATGTTTTCGCTTTTGTTGCCCTGGATGTTGAGGTTGCTGGCTGTGGTGGTGGTGGCGGCGGCGGCGGCGGCGGTGTTGGCAGTGGCGGCGCCTTTTGGGGCCAAATTTGCGCCAAAAGGTTTTGACAGTTCGGGCCGGCTCTCGGCGGAGGCCTACAAAGGCCAGCAAACACAGATTTGCGCGTGCTAATCCAATCTAATCAAATCTAAATTGGGACGAAGGAGAAGCGGCGCCAGAATGTTGATCGTTTTAGTAGTTGTTGTTGTCGTCCTGGCTGGCCGGCTCGGGTTGGTAGGCTTGCCTTTGTTGGTTTGTCTAGACGTCTGCCAGGCGGCCGTCGCCTAAACAACTCCACTGGCGCCAGTGCAGAGGCTTCAGGCGAACGCAAACACAATCGACGCTAGACTGCGCACCGATAACCAATAATTTTACACATTACCTACTGTAGCTGGCCCAAAAGGCCCTCCACGAACTACTTCCTTATGCTGCTGTCGCTGCTGCTCCTCTTCCACTGTGAGGCTCCCATTGGAGTTGGTTTTATTGTTGTCGCTTGGATTGCTCTCATTTCCGAGTCAGTCAGTCAGTCGGTCGGTGGTTGTTGTTATTTCTGTTAACACCACAGTTTGCGTCTGGTTTCGGTGGTTGTTGTCCCAGTTGTTGTTCGTGTGTTGCGCGCCAACGGCAACAACAACAACAATAACAAACATCTGCACTTTGCTCTGCCGAGAATGCACTGCTGCCACAAATCGCGCACTTTTGGGTAATCTTTTTTGTTTGCCGACCTGTCCGAGCCAACGGAGGGAGTCAACACATGTCCCTTTGGGCTGCCTCTTTATCATCATCATCATAATCATCTCTCTCCTTCTCACTTCTCATTCTCCTTCTTCTTCTCCATCTTCTGCTTGTTCAGATTTATTATTGTCGATACACATTCACACATATATAGATGTGTATTTGGCGCGGCTCATTGGAAGCAGCTTGTGAGTCTTTCTTTTGTCTGTCTGTCTGTCTGTCTGTCTGTCCGTTTGTTTGTTTATTTGTTCGTCTGCATATTAACACAGTTGTGTCCCGTCCAATGCATTCCATTCCTATTCTCTCCTTTCCTGTCTCTTGTCTGCCGTTTCCTTTAATTATCGTCCATTTCTCTAGTCTTTGTCGTCGTCATATCATTCAGCCGCTCGTTGTATTTGGGTTAGATTGAGTTGCTCGCAGTTACCTGCTCTGGCATTTATAGTATGTGTCCGTGTGATATATATATATTTAATTAAGTTGCTCGCACAGCTGGCGAGGCCATCATCTCTGAATAGAAGGCGACGACGACGAAGGTGAGTTATTATTCTGATTTGCTTGATGGTGGTGTTGTTGTTGTTGCTGCTGCTGCTGCTGCTGTTGGTTGATAGCTGGTGGCGCCGTCGTGTGATTTAGACTTATTTATGGCACATTCTGTTGCTGTTGCTGACGCCGCTGCTGCTGTTGAATGGAGGCCAGGTTAATTAGTTGCTGCTGGTGGGCCACCGAGCGCAATAAGGACAAACTGGTTTGAGGGGCGCCAACTGGCTGATGAAGATGGCGGCTTTGGGTGGCGTTGATGTTGTTGTTGCTGGCTGTCGACCTATGGAGGTGGACACAGAGCCAGCGCTTGCCCTCCTTCTTGTGCCAGATTCGGGTCTCTTCGCTCTGCTCGATGGAGCTCAGCAGCCCACTGGACAGATCCACCAGGTGACTCAGTTTGGTGTAGGCAATGGAGGCGGCCTCGTCGCCCAGCAGGTAGACACTTGGATTCAACATGAGCGAGTACTGGCGCAGTTGCGAGGCACTGGACGCGGCCAGAGGGGCCAGGTGGTTTGGGTGCTGCTGGTGGCTGAGGTTAGGCTGGTGGCCGGAGGTGAGGCTGAGATTTGCGAGGGCTGTCTGGGCGGCCGCCGTGGCCACCTGCTGGATCTTGGCCGAGTCGAGCGTGGCCGATGGCGACTTTGTGGCCGCCGCGACTGCAGCTGCAGCGGCCGCCGTGGCGACGGCCACCTGCCGCTGCTGCTGCTGCTGGGGTCTGCCAGGTCTGCTGATATGCTCTGGAGGTAGTGATGGATCTGTAGCTGGCGTGCCTGGTCCACGTTGAGCCGCCGCAGCTCCATGTTGTCCACCAGATTGCCGAGGTTCTCCGGCTCGAACGAGGTCATGTGTGGGTCGCAGAGGCGCGCATAGGTGTCGTAGTCGCCCTGGTTCAGGGGCGTTCAGGAGCGCCTCGGTGGTTTTGACGATCTCCAGGCGTCGGTGGCTGGCTGCTGCTGCTGCTTTACAGGTGGTGTTGTGGGAGTGGGGGGCCGTTAATTACTGAGCTCATGGGACAGTTGTTTAATCGTGCCTTTCTGAGAGTGGCCGTCACTTACCTGATGGTGCGGTTTGGCCCGCCGACGACGAGTTCGACTTGCGTGGCTCTGCTGGCTGCCGGCGCCAGCCTGTTTGATGGTGCCCGACGAGCTGAGGGGTGCGTGGGCTGTGGTGGCCGATGCTGGCGACGTCGAAGTGGTGGAGGCCAAGTCCTGCTGGCTCCAGCTACTCAGTTGACTGCAGACAGTTGGCAGGCTGTTAGTACTGGAGCCGGCCTGGCCGTCCGAGGCGGCCGCCACGGCCATGGCGAGCACGGCCGAACTGGAGAGGGCGCCGCACCTGGCGCGCCGCCACTGCCCAGCGGATTCCTGAGCGTCTCGAAGAGGCTCTGCTCGGCCATCAGAAGCTCGGCCACGTCGGCGGCCGCTGCTGCTGTTGATGGCTCGCCAATCTGGCCGCCAGTTAGCACCTGATTGACTGCAGCTGGTGGTGGCCGGCCAGACCGGGGCCGGCCGCATTCATAGCGGCCGGACTGCCCATGGCGTTGCTTCCAGCAGACCCGCCGCCGCCGCCGTCTGTGCTCTCCTTCTGGATGATAGTGGGCGACGACGATATGACAGTGTCCTCCTTATTCTTGGCGATTATCGAGCGACCTGTTCAGTGTCAGTGTCATGATGATGGTCGTCGTCCATATGTTTGCACGATGCGAGTTTACAGCAGACGGGAGGCCATTATTTACATTGCATTCAGCGAAGTCGAGCGGACGTCATTTAATTGGATTCAATGTGGCGCATGATCGTCATCGTCATCATGGGATGGATATGGGCGAGAGATTGAAACAGGTGGCACATTCGGTTAGCGGTCATTCAATCTATTTGTGTGTTTGTATATGTGACAGCTTATGTGTGCTGGAAAGGCTGGGAGGGACTGGGTGGGCTGGACAAAGGTGAGGGAGGCTAATCTAACATCTAATCATGTCAATTACAGTGCTCTCGAGTGTGTGTTTGTGTTTGTATTTGTATTTGTGTTTGGGTGTCCGGCGGCCGCCTCACTAACTAAGTGAATATTTTCGGCCCAACCCTAATTGGCACTTTTTGCATTCGTGCGGCCAGCCGGACGAGGGATAGTTCGCGTGCACTCCGTCACAACTGGCCCATTTCATCTACTACTAGTTCCACTACCTCTACTGGCGCCAGTGGTTTACATTTACATCGACCGGATCGGGCCGAGTGTTCCATTTCGCGGAGACTGGCCAGGCCGCATAACAAATGGCCTGCAAGGCGATACAGATACAACAACTACAACACTGACCGCTGGAAGTCGCATGTCAGTGGCCGGCACTCGAGTCTACTTCCGGGCGCCTAAAAGCAAGCCAGTCGGTCGACGGGTCGGTCGGTGGCGGCCAGTTGAGTGGGGCCCATCTCGGCCGGTGCGTCAGTTGGAGGCTCGCGAGCGCACGCAACACATCGCGTTCGCCATTTAATTTCAATGCCGACTGCCGACTGCTGGCGCCAGAGTGGCCCACCAAAACACAACCACAACGAAGACAACGAAGACAACAACAACAACAACAACAACAATGACATTCAAGTGGCCGCGCTGGACGAGCGACGCCAAGTGGCTGGAGAGACTATAAGGGCCAAGATGCAGATGTAACTCGTGTAGGGGCGAGCTAACAAAGCAGCCATCAAGCCAGAAGCGGAGTTATGATCGATTGCTGTTGTTGGCGCCACTGTCTCCGTCGCCGCCGCCATGTTTGTCTTCTTCGGCCGCTAAATGGGCGCCGCCGTCGCCTCGGCGCGTCTGCCAGACTGGAGCTGGCCGTCCAGTCTGCCTGTCCGTCCATCTTGTTTGTTTGTTTAGGCGACTCTGCATCACTTTCGACTGGGGCGCCCACCCAAAGCATACGAAGCGAAACGGGCGACAACACACACACACACACACACACACACACACACACACACACACACAGGCGCGGCCCTCCTTGACGGCCAATTGAATTTTTGCACTCACAGTGGAGATGTGAGGCCTGCTGGCCAGTCGTCGTGGTCGTCGTCGTCGAGGAGGCATTCATTAATGGCCCCTCATGTTTGCCTCCTTCTGGCCGACTGGACGACTGGCCGACGGTTCCAACTGCTCGGATGGCTCCACTCGAGCGCACTGATTGTTGTTTGCAGTGACAGCCAACGCCGCCGCCGCCGCCACCACCACCCGAACGGACTTGTGTGTGCTGCAAGATATCCTTCTCATTCTTGTTGGTGTTGTTGTTTGCTGTAAACTTGATTTGCGGCCAACTCCAGTGGTGTTTGTATTGTCTTGGCCAACCAACACACTTATTTGTTGGTTGTCGTCGTGTTTGCTGCTCTCATTGTATGGTCGCCGCATGCACTCGCCGGCCTCCCCTTCAGTCACACGGCCGGTAATAATAACCATAATTACCGTCCATCATCAAGTGGGTTGGCGGCGAGCATCCTGTACTGTCGTCAGCCAGTTGGACGACAGTAGATGAGAGGAGATGAGATGAGATGGAGCCAATAAAATGAAATGACGCCCATCAGATCAGACACAGGCACATGGAACGCATATGCGGTTTGTCGCCGGCGGCGGCCGCTGGTCTGGTGGCCGAGATCGTTCATATGAAGGGGCTCGTCCCCAATTGATATAAACTGTCCTGCTGGTGTAGTTTTGACTCTCGTACGATCACCTCAGGCAGTTGCGTAGCCGTAATAAGCCAGCTCGCAGCTGTGCTCGAGCCAATTGCATTGCAATCCAGTTAATTTGTTTACTCTGTCCGCTGTGTGTCGACTCGTCTATCTCCTATAAACACACACACGAGTTAGTCTGTCCGACAGACTGTCTCATGTTTTAAGCTTTCGCCCGGCTGATGGCACAGCCTAGTGAACAGTTTTGCTTAATTAAAAACTCAAACAAAGCCAACATGGACTGATTGGATGTCGCAAACGAGCGAATGTATTCGCTGAACGGAGCTGATTAAACTTGTCAAATACATGGCAATACTCTCGTCGTCGTCGTCGTCGTCGTCGTCGTGGGGCCTCTGTGGTAGAAGTTTCGGAATTTCCCGGCCTCGCTCGTTTTATTGTTGTTTCTCTTCGTTCGGCCATTTGTTTATCTGATCTGATACATAAGAATCAAGAGACGAATTGGAATTAGCTTTCGTCTGTTGTCATAACCACATCGTGGCAAGGCAATCCAATGCAGCGACCGCCCAATCAATCATTTACGGAGCCTCAAAAGTCGTCAACTTGGGCGCGCCGGTGGACAATCATCAATTGGTCTTTGTGGGTCATTAAAAGTAAATAACTGAAACTGGCGAGAGCTGCGTGAGACTTAATTAGATCTGGATATGGGTAAGTGGAGCGAGCGGGGTTTGTCTCGTCAATGCGAGTGCCGCGATGATAGAGGCTGGCCATCGAGCGGAACGACCAGACGAGTCTCGAGCCATTTGAGAGGCTCGACTGGCGGACAGGCGCCAAGATTTTCTTAGGCTCGTCTCTGGCGCAGAAAGTCGATTTCATCACTCTGGTGAGCTGCGGCGGCTGTAGGGGCGGCAGAGGCGGCGGCGCCCATAAGAGCAGCCTAACAGCCGGCCGGCCAATCTAGCTAATGGACTCTCGTGGTGCTGGTCGTGGTCGTCGGCCGGCCTCATTTGAATATTCGGCGAGGCGGCACAGGTGACTCGCACCGAGACAGATAGAGAGAAAGAGAGAAAGACAGACAGACAGATAGACAACGAGAGATAACGAGGCGCTCGCTGCAAACTAAACCAAACTAAACTTTATAATAATAGTAAGCAGTTGTGGGGAAGGCCAATTTGAAGGTGGCTCTCCCGCCGCAGTGGCTGCTGCAACTCCTCACGAGCCGATCGATCTTTTCAGACCAATCAAAAGAAAACATTTCGTGCTAAAACTAAATTGCAACAGCGGAAAAGATTCCATTCGATAAACGACTAGCATACCTGAAATCAGCGATGATGAGATAGGATGAGATGAGATGCATTCATTAGCATTAGATAAATTACCGTTATTGTTGTGCTGGCCGGCAGGCGACGAGTTTGAGGCGCCCGTCAGGACGTTAAATAATGATTGGATGGAGTTTCTTGAGGCGCGACGATGGGACGACGACGAGGACGACGGCGATGGCGACGTGTTTCTGGTTTGCTGCGTTGACGGCAAATTGAGCGTCGAGCTTGATTGCGATAGATGCATCGGTTGCGGGCCGCTCGTTCGAGCCTCGTAGTGGCCATCGTCGAGGCCATTGTTGAGGGTGAGAGGCGAGCCGGAGAGCCACCGCCACTGACGGGCGTCGGACTGTGGGCGGCGAGCGAGCGGCGCCGGTGCTCGTGCTGGCCACCTGGCGAGCCGCCGCCGCCAGCACTTCCAAGGATCTTCGTCAGGAGGTTGGTCATTTGGCGCTGGGCAAAGTCCACGAAGTAGAGCAGAATGAGGAGGCCGCAGACGAGCGCCAACAGTTGGCTGCACACCGACGTCAGGCCAATGGAGGTGCTCGAGTCCAGGCGCTGGTTGTTGTACAGGTAACGATGGCTCAAAGAGGCCGGCGCCGACTTCTTTGGAGGCGTCGCCGGCTGGAACTGGCCCGTCGATTCAAGCTCGGCGTCCGCGTTGAGCTCGTCCAGACCAACCTGTCGCTTCAGATGAGCCTCTTTGAGCGAATGAGCTCACAGTGAGCGGCCGGCGTCGTTTGCCTGCCAAGGGCGGCTGCTCTTCCTGCAGTTCACTCGCGGCTGGCCAGTCTGGCGCGCCTCTGTCCAGCTCACCTGAGTCCACTAGCCCAGCCGCCACCTGATCACTTGGCTCTTGTCGACCTATAGATTGATGCTTGTAGTTATCGTCGTGGCTGCCCTCGTCAAATTTTTGCTATGAATTCGTGGGCCGCCTCTGCTTGTCTGCTTGCTGTTCGTCTGCTGCTGCTTCTCTCTCTTCGTCCTTGTTTTCTCGTGTCAAACATTTGCGCCCTCGCGATCTACATCAACTGGTTGTACTACTCTGCCGATATATCCATCCACGAGGTAAACACACACAAACACACAGACATTCGGGTGGGCAAACACACACACACACACACACACATTACTTTTAGTGTGAATTAGAGCCAAGACTTTGATGTCTGCAGGCGTCGTATTCTTAGTCGTCACTGTCGCCTTGGACTCATCCACGGCCCCATTACACACTGACGATAAGTAACTAAAGTCAAACAAAGACTCAACAAGGCAGACCGCCGCCGCTGACGACCACCTCGTAACCTCCGTGGCGCTCGAAGCTCTCAGTTTCCATCAACAAGAACGATAACAATAACAACAGCGACAACTAGAAAACATTTGACATAACAGAAGGGCATAGATAAATAACATTCACGGCCATGGGCGGCGGTGAGGGCGGCAAGCTGGCGCGGTGGGCCTACTCGCCCAGATGATAGGCTTCAGTAACGGTGCCGCCTCGAGAAGATGTTCGGGGCCCTGCAGAGTAGTCGGGGCGCGCCCCAGTAAGTCAATTACGTGGGACTCTCGACTTCTCGCTAGTACTTTACAGTAGTCGGCGTGCACTTGGCACGCTTTAAATGTACTCGCGCCAATTATTCGGCCAGTTTTATAACGTCGCTTGCACGAACGGCGCTTATTTTTGCGGCCCTCTGATGTTTCTGCCATCGCATTCTCCTCTCGGCGCCTCCAGTTGGTTGCCTCGATGTCTGCCAACGGCAGAGGTCGCGCCGGCGACGCAGATTCATTTGAAGGAATTGAAAAACACCACCATCATCATCATCTTCATCAACAACAACAACCAACAACTTCGTGTTTCAGTAAGATGCGCCGAGCCGCCGAGCCAACAGACCAGCCATCCCAGCAGTAGTTGTTTATGATACGACGCCGGCGGCGGCGCTCAGTGCAGCTGCCATATCACTACCACATCCACTCCTTCGGGCGGCTCCCGAAATGGCTCCCCTTTCAGTCTCATCTACAGGCGCCGCCACCGCCGCTGTCTATGGGTAGACAAGAGCCGCTGGCGACGCAGACGAAACGATGAAATACTACACGTAGAAGAGTGAGCATTCACTTTTAAAGTTGCCGCCGCCGCCATCGCCGCCCCCATTCGAGCCTCGCTGCCTCTATGTCGGCTCTAATTGCACAGTCCCCAGCCAGGTAGGTCTGTCGGTCGCCAGGTTAGTCCTCGGCCTAGCGCGCTCGAGCTCATTCCGAAGAGCTCCGCCGCCGCAGGCAAAGCAGATTGAAACTAACAGGCACCAGGAAGGCGAGGCGAAGTGCGTCTGTTGGTTCAGGCGGCGGCGGCGGCGGCCAAATAAACGCACTAACGACCACAGGCCAAGACGGCCGCCTCTTGACATTATTATCATCATTATTTTGGGCGTCTGGCGCGACGACACGGGCGTCTTGGATTGAATTGGTCGTCGTCGTTTACGTGAGACTTTAGCTGAGTTACTGATCTCTGACAGGGTCTCCATTTGCAAAGTTAACCTGAGACCGAAACTCACCAGCAAAACTCGATCAGCCATCTGTGAAACCTGTCTCCGTGTGTTTGCCAGACACACTACACAGTACATCGAGGACATAGGGGTGTCTTCTGCCCACGCACTGCATATGATATGCCATTGCTCAATTGATTTTATGCATTCGTACGCGAACTGTGTTGGCTTCCATTCGACTTCTACAATACGATTTCAAAGTGTACGAACTAGGTTTTAACCCGCGAACAATCCAGGAGTGGCCGCCGGATAGTTGCGCTCTTTTTTGTGCCCATCTGATCTAGTCGTCTAGTTGTATCTAGTGCCAGAAGCTAGTGGAATTGTTCAACACTTACACGAATTCTTGAGAGGCAACCGGCCGCCGAGGTTGGCACGACATATCATCAGACGACATCGCAGACGAGACGAGATTGCCGGGTGCTTGTGTTGTTTGCATACGAATTGGCATTAGTATGAAGGGCGCCCGAAGAGTGAGGTAGTCGGCCGGGTGGACGAGCGGCGAAATGCAGCGAATCCACTCTCCGGCTGGGTTCCCGGCGCAATGAGGCGGCAATTTGCTGGCGGCGTCGGCCGAGGCCTCGACAGAGACATAGACACAAACAACACCTATCCGGCGGCCACAATGAGAGATAACGAGGCTCCAATGACGTTTATGATCATTGTCTTGTCGTCCATCGTCATCGTCGTCGTCGTCGTCGTCGTCGTCGTCGTTGTTGTTGTTGTTGTTTTCATAGGCCGAATTCATGGAAACAGAATTCTGCTTCACTTAGGCCGTGTCTTGCGGCTAACGTCGTCTATATGGGGAGCCTCCTCTTCGGAGCAAATTAACTAGTATTCGTCGACATAAATTAAATGGCGACGACGACGACGAGGCAAAAACAGGCTGCTTCCGGTGGCGACAGTTGTGTCCAGCCAATCAATCGGCGTTGTTTGCCAGGCCATTGTCATCATTGGGCCAGCGGCCAGAGAAAACACGTCGGCCAGCGAGAGACAAACACAACAAAAACATACAAATACATCGACGACATTTACGAGGTTCACCTGAACATATGAGATGGTCCATCAAATGGCAAACAGAATAGATTTCGTGTGAGTGTCTCGGCCCTCATTCTTCCTCTTCTCGGCTAGTGCGTATTCTGACGTAAATGTACAGGCAAACAAGGACAACGACGACGACGCAATGATGATTGGAAGCCAACAGGACAAGAAAGAGCACGAGACAGTGACGAAGGCCATGGAGATGATGGAAATGCGGACGACGTGGGAGGTAACTGTAAATGGTTTTTGACATTCACCACCATTGGCCTCTTCGTTGATGTGAGCGACAGCCGTCTGTCTCTGGCTCGCCAACTTTTTGGGGCCGGCGGCCGGCGCGCCATCTGTCCGCGGCGAAACCAACCAGCTGGTTAGATTGGCTCTCGCTTGATGGCGTGCAGGCCGGCCAGATGGCAGATGCAGTTGTCTCTCGGACGCGACAACCGCACTTACAACGCATCCAGCCCTCGCCCTTGATTGATTACATGTAAGTTAGGTTCGATCTGCCAAAAGCACAACCACCTGAGTTTGCCGGACAAGTAATGAGCAGTCGGCGGCCACGGACGGCCCGACAGAGTGGAATCAGTGGCAGACCGACGGCGGTTGGGTTAAAATTGATATGCGACATGTCTATATGATACGATGCAGGGGAGCTCACCAAAGTCGCCAACTCTGGCTCGGCTCTCGTTTGATTTGCCATTTGGCCACTCGAAAGAGTCGCTCCGCCGCCGCCACATCTCATCTACACCGAAACCAATTTCCGGTGGTGGCTCTGTGGCGCCATGCAGCGGCCACTGGGCTGAGGATTTCAATTTAGACCAAAACAAATTATTATCATTAAAAATGCATCTCCAAAGCCGCCTGACACTCGAATTTGAATAAACTCAATTTAAATAAAGATGAGGCTGAGCGATGCTCACATGGAGTCTCTGTCGACTGTCGATGTTCCAATTGATTTAAATCGAAACATTCACTCGTGTCGACTAGTGTCATGGAACTTCACCGAGAGGTGAGGCCAGTCGAGGGCGACGGCGGCGGTTTGATTCTAATCAGCTTCGCACGATTCGTGGAAAATTCAATTTAAAAGGTACTATGGCATGCAAATAGTGTCAGATCTGCGGAGCTCCTCGTATCGGCTAGCCTACAACAGGTAAGAGGGGATCCAAAGTATCGAGTTTCATAGTCTCCCTCTCTGTCGACGTCTATGTTGTGTCCATTTGCTGGCATTGAGCGAGCCATGGCCTTAGTCGTCGTCGTCGTCGTCGTCGTTGTTGTTGTTGCTGTCCATCATGTCCATCGGCGCGTGATACAAATAAAAGTTGTTGTTGTCGACGACGACGACGACGGAGGCGGCTGGTCTCTGGCGGATTGAGTTCGGGCGCATTTTAAAGGCGCCCCGAAAGATGTTCAATCAATTGATCAGCCAGGCCGTCCGCGTGAACGCCTGACTGGGCACCCGCCCAGAGTCCGACCCGGCCCGGAACTGGCTCGCTCAAAGTGGAGCCCGAAAGCGCCTCGTCCGTTGATCAGTGGAGTCGCTTTCGGTCGATCTATCCGAGCGGCCGGCTGGTGGTGTTCGCTCCGAGTCGCAGTGGCAGGTGGCCGCGCGCCTTTTTCTGGCCCCTCTCACTCTGGTCGCCAGACTGGCCGCCCAATGACCACATCAAGCCGTCGTCGACTGGACGACATTCATTCAATTTGGCCCAAATCGGCCTGATAATCGACATGATGTTCAGGTGCAAAACTGGCCGATGTGGGGCGGCCAGAAGTTGTTGGCACCACACACACGAGACATAAGTGCAATGCTCTGCTCGAGCGAATATTCATTTGACGGCCTGAGTTGCACTGGAGGCTCTGGTGTGGTCTCTGGACTGCCAGACTGCACTCTCGGGCTGGACCTCCACTGACCAGAGACAGACTCACAGCAACTCCGAGAAGTTGTCAGGAAGATTGAGAAGTAATGTCGTCGTGGACGTCGCCGCCGCCAGTTCTCTAGTGATGTTCACTGGCCGATTGAATAATGGCCTTGGCCAGTCGGGGCGGCCCCTCGCGCGAGGCCCGTCAATTTGAGTGGCCGGCCGGCGGGCTCGCTGGGAGGCTCCCCATTGGCGCCCGAAAGCGACATTGGCGGGCAAAGAAAACACCAAACCAGGCTCCACTTGACTGCCGGCGCCAGACAATGGCCGGCCGGCACGCACACAAACGATTGTCGGCCGGTGGTTGTTGTGGTTGGTGTTTTTGTTGCTGTTGTTGTGAGGAGGAGGCCAGAGATAAGCCAATTTGCCTAACAAATCGATCTATCGGGCCGGACAACGACGACGACGGCGACAACATTAACAGCACCACCACCACCACGAACAACAGCAACAACATTCTTGGAGGCCATCCAACTAGACAGGCCGACCTTAAATGGCCGCTGGACGTGGCATCTCTTCCGCCCGCTAGGGCCCAGCAGCAAACTTTGCCCGTCCATCCGCCCTGATGCTTTATGATTGAACACCCGAAGGGCCTGTAAATGTTTGTTGACGTTCACTTTGGCCGGCGACTAACCGCCACCACCACCACCACAAAGACCACAAAGACGACGAGGACGAAGAGGACGACAATGGAAAGGGCACAACCACTACGCGACGACGAGTAATTATCAACTGAACTGCCCAGTCCAGTTGACTTGAGTCAGTCCAGTGCAGTTTGGTTCAATTTGGTTCGCGCTGGACGCCAACCTCCCACCGCCGCCAACCGGACTTATCTAAGCAAACTGTGGCCGGCCGCAAACACATCAAGCGGTGCAAAATGATGTCGGAGCCAGCAAACTGATGGGGCAGCGGCCACTTGCCGACCCATCGGCGCATTAATTTGATTAGCTGGCAAGTGTTTTGGCCGTGCCGGCTGGCGCTGCTGATGTGATCGGCTGAGCCAGCACATCAGCGGGGCCGAGCGGCCAATTGAATCGGCAGTGCGCGAGTTGGGGCTAGGCCAGTGGCTGCCACTGCAGCGGACTCCGACTACCACCAAACAACTTGCCGAGCTGGCTGGTTGCCTTTGCACCGATTTCGGCGGCCCCAGCCGCCGCCCTAATTACATGCACGACTCTGGTGGGCCGAGCGACGCCTTCCGAGGGGAGCCTTCGGTTGCAACCGCCACGCAGCCGCCGCCGCCGCCGCCGCCACCACCACCACAATCATCACTTCCTCGTGCCAGTGGAATGTAAAACACATACACATTCGAACGAACACAACAGGAAATCATGAAGGCCAGAGCCGGCCAGTGTTTGGCGACCCGAGACTAGTGTGTGGTCGTGCGCGGCCAACTCATACAATCGATTCGACCACCACCAAAACCACCACCACCACGACATTAAACAACATTTACAAGCTTCCGACTGGCAGTGGGGCCGCCAGAGGAGGCCATTTAGGTGCGAGAAATGTGAATTATGTGACAAAAATCCGATTAAGCAGGCGGGCGCCAAAGGTGGCCGTCGAGAACTGATTGCATGCGCAGCGGCGGCCCCGCGGCGGTCAACCTAATGGCTATATTGCAAGCTGCGCTTGTTAGTCTGGAATCTGAATTCCGGGACCGATAACGGACGCCATCATCATCATCGTCGTCGCCGAGATGTTGTATTGATACTTTGGGCTGGTGCTGCTGTTGACCACAAGAGCCAGCTTGAAAGCGGACGAATGTTTCTACAAATGCTCATGTCGCCCTCGTCGTCTGTCTCTCTAAATGGGCTCATTTCCAACGAGACATCGGCCAAGTGGTTGCACACCGTGCCGGCAGAGATGACAAAATGTCTTGTCGATCGCCAACGCAATAATGCACCATCGTCCGGGATAGTTCCGCTCTGGCTGAGAGCTCGAACGTGACCAAAAGATGGTTGGACATAGTCGTAATCCTAGTTGTGGTGGATGTCGTGTTCGTTAGCGGCGGCCGCCAGTGACAGTTGGCTGGGGCAGGCCGGCGGGCTCATTATCAATGGTCGTGCCCTAGACACAACAACTTGCGGAAGTTGTTAAGAAATTTTTCAACAACAATGCCAGCCGAGGCTATCCGCTCGCGATGCGCGCGGCCAGAGGCGAAAGGCGGCGAGTGAGAAGTGAAAACTCATCTGTCGGTCGTCGTCGTCGTCGTCATCATCATACGATAGATTCACTTCACTCTGGCAAGCCTCGGCTGCCAGTTTAATTTTAAGTAGCGCAACGGAACAGCGATATCGCTATCGCCGTGGCCGCGGTCGCCGAGCTTCCAACCGATTGTTGGCTCGACGGCAACGAAGACAACGACGACAGCGACAACGACAACGATGACGACAAGAACATTAAGCGAGCCATGAGACGCCCGACGCCCAGCCAGTAGTCTCCAGTTGGCCCGCTGCCTCTGGCCGCTCGCCGTTAAATAATATCGCCTAGCCGCCAGTGGAGGCCAGCCGGTGAGAGCAAAAATATATATATACACACCGCACCACGCCCGTCGACTATCTATTTTGTTTCTAGATGACTGAACCGACGGGCTCGCCGCCTCCGCCTTCTTCTCCATGGCCCGCTCCGGCCGGCAAACTTCACAGTTTCTGCAGCCGCAAGACGGCTACAGATACAATTAAGCCATTGAACATTGAAAAGAGAAGTCGGGAAGCCGAGGCGAGGGCGTGCGCCCTAGAATTAAGGGACAAATGAAGAGAGTCGGGGTGCTCCATCTCTTCTCTCTCCTCTCTCTCGAGTCTCATTCCAGCCGAGGACTTGCGAAGATGGCAACTCGCCTCTGATCGCAGACGCAAGACTTGTTTGAGAGAGGAAAGAGAAGGAAAACGAGATGGTCCTACATGAAATAAGCAAAGGGAAACGAATACCGAAACAACGACAACAACAGTAAGAAAGAAAAGTCCTAAGGTGCACTACACATACAGGCACAAACACACACACAACTTATATCTCGGATTACGAGAACTCTCAAATAAGAATCACAACTCGGCGTAGAAGATACTTCCCTTTGGCCGGCCGATATGTCCTCGCAACCTCTCCATTTCTCTACCTCTCTTGTTATGAGCACTTCTTGGGCCGTTTTCGTGATTGCGACAAGAATAGAAGCCGCTAGTCGAGCCATAATAATAATCATTACCAAGCTCACCGCCGTCGCCGCGAGTCGTTGTTGTTGTTCTCGTCGTCCTAGTCGTCGCTTCCTCCAGAATTGTGGGGTCGTTTTCGCCTCGTTGTAGTTTGTTGTTGTTTCAAATGAGCTCGCTCCTGAATCATCGATGCTAATGTTTATCTACCCATCTGTTTATTGGAGGCGTAGATTCGTCGCAGCCGTCGTCGTCTTTTTCTCCTGTGGCACTGCTCGCGGCTTAACACACAGCCCGTTGGAGAGCTACCTTATGTTGAATATCAACATCATCACTTGCGTAGTTGTCGTGTATTCAGATCTACACTAGAAGAGATAGTATCGAGCCAACTTGAAAGATGGCAAATAACATCAACAACAGCAACAACTATCGTCCTTTCCACTGTCTATTTGTCTGCGTCTGTCTAGCTGGAATTGCAAGCGGGCGGGCGGGCGGGCGGGCGAGTGGGTGGGCGGGCGAGCCGACTGTCCGACTATACGTTTCCTCTGTCTGTCTCTTTGTGATCCTGTTCCGTGCGGTCCCCATCTCGATTGCACAAACGATAACGCAAATTGTCATGTACGTAGTATTCATCAACATCAACATGATGATCACCATCACCATTACCATCATCATCATCATGTTCCAACTTGTGAGATGTAAATAAAACGTTTAAATGACACCCTGCATAAAATACACTGTTGCGCAGCTGTCTCCTCGTTTGCCGTATTGTCTAGTCCCATTGGACCCTTTGGTTTGTTACCATCATTGTGCTGCAGTTATAGTTGACGAGTTCTTTGGCTTCCTTTGCCTGCAGCCTGATATGCGCCCACGACTACCAAGCAGTGGTAGTCGTGGCCTCAATTGATCCAGCAGCTCCATGCCAATTGTTCACGTCATTGTTGCGTTCGCATCTTGTGACTCGACGAATGTGCCTGATGTGTGCATTCAACAATTTGTATTCCACGTGAGGGCCTCTTTGATGACACTACAATTGTAATATTGGTCACATGCGCGCTACCATCTCGGCGCTGGCATACCAATTCGATGTGATTCAATTTTCATAACTGAACTGAAATACTGATTTTGTTTGCTCTCTATTTGTTTTGTTTACACTTTGCTGACTATACATAAACCAAGCAACCGAAGGTAAGCTTCCTGTGCCTTCGCGGCCACGATGTGATTGCATTATCTTCAAAACATTCTACAATATGGCAGCTCATTAAAGGGTGTTTGTATGTTGACGGACCCGCATAAACAAACAAACAAATACAATTCAGCAACACCATACAAATCGAAGACCAATACTCACCACCACCATAGCTAGCCAATAGATTGTAATGGGTGCTGTGCGGCGCATTAACAAGCACGATTCACTCACCTGGGATCAAAGCAGCTGCAACAACAAACGAGTCATGTCCGCCAGCTCGTGTTGTCTGAGGCGTACTGACTGATGACCACCCGACGAACCTGCAAATAAAGCTTTTGCAAAGCCGCTGAACCAGTAGCAGCTGCAGTAGCGCAGGCCAGAGAACTGGACGAATAATGACATGATAATGGATGGTGTAGTTTTTGTTGTGGTGGTGGTGGTGGTGGTCATCCTGGTGGTGATGGTGGTGCTCGATCACTTCTTTAGGGTTAACTGGGACCGAGTTTTTGGCCATTGTTGTTGTTGTGGTTTTCTGAAATGTTCTGTGTAATCACCCTAGTGGCCGCGACTGCTGCTGCCATGTAACCTTCCAAATCTTGCTCAAGGTGATGGACAGGGCTCAATCCAGTGAAAAAACTTGCTCGCTTGACCATCCACAGACTTTATAATGATAACAAAAGCGTCCAATCTGGGAGCCCAGATGCGCGACTACCATAACAGACTCAACTAAGGTTGTATCGAGGGTGTCCTGGTGGTGGTGGTAGTGGTGGTAGATGACTTGAGTGACGCGATTCGTCCCATCATGGCCAGGGCGACGTCATTGTGGTTATCCGTGCCAGATAACTCGAGCCGTAATTGCAACGCAGGCCCTTTCACACTCGGTGTTTTTTCCGCCCATCTATCCTATTCGTCTTTCTACTCTTACACTGGTCGGTCCGACAGCACCACCCATCAGGTCAGACCCAAATTCGAGCCAACGGCAAGATTAATGGTTGTCCGAAGAATGAGAGGCCAGACATGACTTAACGAGAGCTTACGACAGCGAACTGGGACATATTACAAGGCGTCAGCAGCACCAACAGCAACCACCACCACCTCCACCTCCACCCCCACCTTCACAGCCACCACAACTGCCACCACCATAATCGTTATTAACATGCTGCGTCCAACTATCTCCCTTTACCACTCTACTCTACCTACTCAGATCTAAAGCTGGCCCTAGTATGAAGTACAAGGGATGCTAGCAAGCACCTGAACGAACTAGCATAAAACAGAATCCGCAATTTGTGCAGATATACCAACCACCACGAGCAGTGTCAGCAGCCATGGCCAGATAAACGGTACTAGGGCGGTGGTGGTGATGGGGGTTGTAATAGTCGTTATCGTCATCCAAGCGTCGCGGAGATGCCAGTTTTTAAGCCTAACAACCTCGATTAGCTTGAAATTGAGTTGAGTGTAGTCAACGCTGATGTACACTTTAATAGTTGCCTATTTGCTGTAGTCACAGCTACATAAGTGGAGCTACAATGCTCAAACGAAATTATCTCTCTATCATCGAACAGACACAGTATAGACTCTTATATCATGTGGGAATAGGATAGTGTGAATATGGGCAGGTGGATGTAACACTAAAAGAGATCACTTACCTGAGAAGTTTCTTGTTGCTAGCATTGTAGTTACATTATGGCACCTTTTAGCTTTCTTCTGGCGTTGAACTTCTTTCAGACAGTCCACAGTCTCCTGGCGATGTAGTGTACTTGCTACACGTTCCCTATTACAAATCCAGGGGTGTTTCAGCGCCTCTGTGGCAGTAATTCGCACGGCAGGTTCACCTGTAACATCCGATTGATGAGATTCTTCGCTTCAGGTGTCACCGTGTCCCACTCGGGCGTCGGGTAGTCGTAGGCGCCGTTCTTGATCTGCGAGTACAGGTTGTACTGGTCCTCGTCCCAGAAGGGCGGATAACCAACCAAACAATATATAAGATGACGCCACACGCCCAAATGTCCACTGGCTTCCCGTAGGCTCCCTTCTGATCACCTCAGGCGACAGGTAGCCGGGCGTACCAGCGAATCCGTACCAGGCGTTCTGTTCGCCCTGAACCTCGATGGCCAGCCCGAAGTCGGCCAACTTCACGGCCGCTCCTTCGCCTTGCTGGCCAGCAGCAGATTCTTCGGGCTTCAGGTCGCGATGTACTACATTGTTCATATGGCAGTGGTTCACTGACTCCAAAATCTGTTGTATACAATGAGACGCGTCGGCCTCGCTGTAATATTCGCGGGCGACGATGTCCTCGAACAGCTCGCCGCCAGTGACCAGGTCGAAGATGAGGTAGTGGTAGGCCTCCTCTTGGATGGAATCATGTAAACGGACAATATTTTGATGGTTTAGCTTGCGGCAGATGCGCGCCTCTCGCTCGAGCTTCTGGAAGTCTCTGGCCGACAGTTTCTTGGTGTTGATGATCTGGCGGCGAACTCGAGCGAACTGGCCTTCTGGACACACCGGCGGACGATAGAGAAGGCGCCCTTGCCGAGCTCCTCTTTAAGATCATAGTTATCACTGAAACGGGGGTAGTGACGGCGGGTCCTAGTCCGCCGGTCGCCATTGTTTTGTATGTTCTCTAATAATAACAATGACTAGGTGCTATTGAGAGGTTAATTAATGTGCTTCTTATTGCGCTCGTGTCCCGTGTGAGACTAGGTGTCGATAGTTTCTCTTGAGCCAACACTTATTGAGATGGAGTTGAAATTCAAAGAATGTTCTTCTTCTTAACCTTTGGCTGTGTCTCTGTGTAAAAACAGTGAATTTTCTTCTAAGACTAATCCCTATTCTCACTGACAAAATTTAAAAATTAATTATCTTTAGCGCTCTCAATAATTTCAAAGTCAGCTCACATGAATTGTGTAAAAACTTCAATGAGGGCTTCAATGAGTGAGTCAACTATAAAAAAACTTGCCTATTCTTGTGTGTTCTCTTATTAGTATGCTTGATTAAAGTGTTAGATGAAAATTGTAGTATCAGTCATAAATCAGCTTTCTGAGATTGATTTAACAATTGATTGATGAATATAAACGTGTATATATGAATTGAAATTAATGATATTGTATAAATATCATCAATTGACGTAACCTAAATAAAGAAACAAATTCTCACCTTTACCTGACTTCGCTGTGGGTGACAAATAAATGTAAATTATATATCGATATGTGAAGATTTTTTTCTTTCTCTCGTTCTCCCTCCTTGGTGAGGCTTCTTCTTTACTTCTGCCCTCTCTTCAAAATGTAATGAAGGCTTGTAATTGAATTGTGATGATGGGTCTATTCTTTGGCTTCACTTATATAAATTTATTCACAGTTGTTTGTTTTGCCTTCCTTCTCGGTTGTTGTATTGTTGGTGTTTGTTCAGGTAAAGAATGGGAGGCATAGTTTTATTTAACCCATCGACGAGAAGGAACACGCGCAATGGCTGAGGCGAGAACTAAGATTGCCGGCAGTTTTCGTTCGCTTGTTCGCTGGCGATGGCGGCGACGAGACTAGAAATTCGCTGGGCAGCAACGGCGGCCGACAACATGTAGAGGTAGAGAACGTAATGGAGGTGGAGTGCCACAGGAAATGTTCGCTCAATCCGGTCGCGGGAGCCTCGGAAACCAGCGCGCCTATGGTCGCGCCCGCGACCCGCCACGTGTACTTGGCCGCGAATGTCTCGGGTTCAGCGGACAGTCATGGAAAAGGCGTGACTCGCCTGCGCAGACCCGACTATCACGCAACATTCGCTGGTCGTCACCGCCATGCGCATCGAAATTCGCACTCGTTCCTGTCTGTCTGTCTGTCTGGCTGCCTGGCCCGTGCTGCTGCTGTTCGATGTTCGCCGCAGCCATGTGCGGGAAAAGTTCGCTCGAGCGTTCGGTCCGACTGCGGCAGACTTGTCGGCGCCACCGCCGCCGCCGTAACCTTACTGGAACTCGTCCGCATCACACGCAAGGCGGGCAGGCGGGCGGGCCCGTCCGACTGGCCTACGCCAATGGTTACATCAACCCATAGATGAGGTCGGTGAAAAGGCGTGGCTGCGAATTCCACAAGACCGACCTTAGCGCGCGCATCAGGCCCACGGCGGCCACTGCAAGAGAGGCCCAGCGAACTGTGGGGCAATAGCGAACGTTCGTCGCCTCACCTCAACAAATTTATTTCAGGCCCATCTAGAACGACCACCACCACCACCACCACCACCACCACCACCACCACCACAACCACGGCGACAAGTACGACGACAATTCCCATTTGCAATTGTCTTTAATATAACTTGCAATTCCATGTCACCCATTACCAATCCAGTTTTACATTAATATATAGAAATATATCGGCCAAATCTAGTTCCGAAAATGCAACCACCACCGCCAGGCTGGCTGCATCTGCAGCGGCTGCAGCCCTACCCGCCGCCGCCACCACGACTATCACAAGCCTTCATTGCAAGTCGTCCCCATCGTGAAATGCTATCGCAATCATAGGCGACAATAAGAAGGCATTCAGCCAATGTTATTATTACTAATATTAATATTATCATCATTAAAGCCGCTCGCAATACGACGCCGCCACTGGCGCCTTTTTTAGTTCGGCCGATTGGCATCCTGGCCCGGTGGCCTGGCGGCCTCTCCTGGTTGCTGTTAGTCCAACTTAACCCCACCCAACAAAGCCAATTGATTGGATTGGATTGCGTGAAGGTTGTGCTTTGTTAGTCAAATAGAGGATTGTAGGCGCGCCCACAGCCGCCGCTTTTTGTCCAATCTGTCTGGTCGTACTTGATTGCCGCCTCGGCAGGCTCGGCCGTGCGCCCTTCTCGTTGTCCATGTCGACTTCTTGTCTTCGTCCATTTGGAACGATTGAATGCGACAATACTACAAAAGGTACCACCTAGAGAAGTCTAGACGACTCTAGTCCTCAGGCTAAACAGTTTGTATGGCCCTCGGCGCTAGTAATTGAAGCTCCAACACATCAAGCTGGCTGTTGCGGGCGCCAGGTTTCGTGCAAGCAACCAGACCCTCTCTTGGAGGCCCTGCAAAGTTGTTGTTAATTCGATATTAGTTGTCCATTGCAGCGGGCGATCGTTTGCATGTGTTGCCCTGGTCATTGTAACCGTCGTCGTCATCGTCGTCGTCGTCTGGCATGTGCTTCGCATCCACGCCGCTTGTGATATGCCTCAGCAAAACTAATATCGTCTCATGAGGTGACATTTGCACAAAACAGAGCCACCAGACAACATGATTCGTCTTTGTTGTCTCCCAGTTTGCTCCAGGTATCACTCTTAACAGAGCAGACTGGTCTGTTTAGCCCCACAACTGTCACTTGAGTCTTCGACTCATCGACAGTACACTGTGTACTGTACACACATGGGGTGGCTGACGATCGGCTGATGCAGTGGAGCCTTGAATCTCAATCTCGGTTTGAGAGAGAGAGGAGAGAGAGAGAGAGAGAGAGAGAGAGAGAGAGAGAGATGGAGCTCCTGACAAAGCAACCTCCAGCCTAGTGGGAATGTACATCGAGTGTTGTTTGGTACGTAGACATTCGATGAGCCAGACTTAGTAGACGGTGAAATTGTCGACGTCAACAACAACAACAGCGACCACTAGCTTGCGACTCCAGGCAAACCATAACGACCAAGACGACGACAATGTCGACTATGATGAGTTTTGGCCAGGTTAATCAGTATTCATGAGTTGCACAAAGCAGGACAAACGAAGATGACAGACGTCCCAAGTAATGCTGGGCGGCCGCCTTTTCTCTGTCCTTCTATCTCAATCTCGACCTGTTCCTCTCGGCTCTGTCATGGCCGGCCGCTACCACACCGGCGCCTCCACCGCCGTCGCCGCCGAGTCCAATTGAATTTGTTATCTTCTTCACCTTTATTCATTCATCCAAGTGGTGGGCCGTTTTGCAATTATGACGACACTGCCACAACCGGCAGTGGCAGTGGTGGCGGCGGCGGCGGCGGATGTGGGGCAAGGAACGAGAAGCGCAACTTTAATTAACGGCCACGGGTAGCTTATGATGATTCGAGCCGCCGGCTAGTGGCACCCCAACGAGGGTCAAACCACTGTATAGCACTGGCGGGCACTTTCTTTGCTTCTTAATCACTTGTTTACTTGTTATCAACAACCTGTGCATGGCCTTCCTCCGACGGGCCGGGCAATGTCGTTACACACACTGGAAGGACCTCCACCCGAGCGGCCGAGAGATCGAGAAAACGACGACGACGAAGTCAGATTTGTCGTAGTCGTCATCGTCGTTGTCGTGGTGGAACTGCCGGACGAAGCGAGTAGGACTTTTGGTAGGCAACCGGCGCTTTTATTTCGTTGTGTCTTTGCCAGCATCCGACGTGCCAGTGGTTTTTCTCATAATAGATGCTCGAGCAGGAGCGGCAGCAGCCTCAATAGATAGCCTCCAGTCTTCAGGCTAGTTTCAATCATCATTCTCTTACTTGGCGTTCGCAATACCAAGCGCCAACAAGAAGAAGAGGCCGAGATATTTGCACTTTGAGCCCGAAGAGCAATTCTTTCTTGCTGTCTCTAATTTTAGTTTCTTCTCCTCTGAATAAACAGCAATAAAGATGAGGCCAAGCGAGAGAGGAGGTCCAACTCGCCGCCAGCGAGCCAGTCAGCCAGCAAATGAGCTATATTATGGTGTCTGATGAAGGGTTGCCGTTGTGGCTGCCTCTGCTGCAGCTGCAATGCAAATTCCTGCAGTTCCCGCAGAAGGTGTCAACCAACAAACACTCTGCCCCTTTAGCCCACCGCCACCATTATAAATAATATATTTGCTCGTCCTCCTGGCTTGGCTGACCACCTCTATCGCACCAAAACCATCTTACCACAATCCCTTCGCGCCTGTCTGCAAGACATGGGGCCGCGGCCGTCGTCGCCGCCGCCTCCAGCAAAGTGGACCTGAGCTCGTCGGCCTCCCTCGCCTTGGCTCGTTTGGCTGTCAGAGGCGCAAAAGATTTTCGCCTCTTTATGTTGGGCGCAGGTTGGCTCCCCCTCCAGTACAGGTGGTTGTTCTTCATGTTGTTGCTGTTGCCGGAAGAGATCAGCCTTCGAGGCGAGCAGGCAATTCCGAGCTCGTGGCGGCGGGCGGCGGCGCCAACTTCAAGGCCATTCAGGCGCCTTTGTGGGGCTTCCCAAGGCTGACTGTTGTTCTGCGAAGAGCTCAATTCATGGCCGTCGTGTCCGTAGTGTAATAATGGCTGCGGATGGATAGACTGACCAATGAATTAATGGATGGATGAATGAAATGCCCAAGAAAGGCGAGCTTCGGGTCGACTAGCGAGAGCACGAGAAGGCATCTATTTTTAAGCTGGCAAACAACTACGACAACAACTACGACGATTGACAGGCGACCAACGGAGATGTGTTTGTATTGGTTGGCCCACCGGCCCATTTGGGTGCAGGCAAGAAGCCGAGATTGGCACTAAATCATTTCAACTGTCCATCTCGTCCGACACGGGCCATTTGCAGTTTATCTAGCAACTGTACAAATGTAAGCGAAGCAGCCTACATAGATAGATAAAGTCGCCTCCAGTCGGCTCCTATTGGCCGCGCCAATTGTTCGGCTCACAGTGTCGTTGGCGCACTTAGCAGGTAGAAAAGGAGCCCCCCTCCTCCTCCTCCTCCTCCTGGCCGCCTCTAATACGCTTAGAAAGAGCCCTAAAATTGAATTATTTAAGGGGGCCAACTATGGGCGCCCACGCATCGGCGTTTGGTGGCATCGGAACTCCGTTCGACAAAGGCTATGAGCAAAGAATTAACACACAAAGGCTATGGCGGGCTCTTGAGGCTTGCCATAGCCATTTTAAAGTAAAGTCGGGCGCCGTTCAGGCCTCTTCCTTCGTTGGTTGGTTGGCTGGCTGGTCAGCAGCTAATGGTCAGCCGCATACACTACGAAATGGCAGGTTTTAAAGGGGCTTTGACGGACTGCACGAGCTAGGCGAATGACGACGACAACGCCGACAGTAACAATGGCGAGATAACAGCTCGGACACGAAGCTCGGGTGTATTTGAAGTTTGCTGCCTGGCTGGCACGTCCGGAAGCTCTCGAGCGACATGGAACTCGTACAAATCTCACCTGAAGCTCGGCGGCCGCCGCCGGCGATGGGCCGACTTGCCGACTGGCCGAAGCAACCAAAACGACCGCCCGCTGCTTGGATGAGGGCCTTCTTGTTGCACGGCCCCGAATGGGTCGCCTCCGAGGCGGCCGCTGGTCACTCCAATTGGGTGCGAAATTGCTGCAGCGGCCAGGTGCGGCGACCCATCCGGAGCTTATTATTATTGTTTGTTTGTTGTGTGTCTGATCGGCCGAAGGTGCTGGAAGTCGCGCCGCTCGCCCTCCAGGGATGGGCCTCAAATGTCGGCGAGGCGCCCTCGCCGTGGCCATCACCGTCGCACTGGCCAACACCCAGCAACTCAAATTTAATCCGAAATTTAGTTTCTTGTTGACGAAGGAGGTAGCTGTGTGTTTGTCGTGCCGCTGGTGGTCATCGTCGTCGTCGTCGCCTGGTCAACACCCGAAGAGACGACGGCCTCTCTTCGGTCATTGTTGTTGTTAGAGTCGTCGGCGGACACGCGACTACCCTCCTGCCTATGAGATTTGCTTTTGCCTCTCGTCCTCATGGCTCGTCGTCCTTTCTGGAACTGTAGACCAGCCATGCCCTTAATTGGGTCCCAGGCGGCGGCGGCGGCCGTGAAAATCATCAGGCCACCGCCGCATCCAGCATGTGGCCTGATGATTTTCTGGCTGGCTGGCTGGCCCATCTCAGACCGAGTTTGATTGTTTGCTCATCTCGGCCAGACTCCAACCAACTAAACACAAATTACCTGGCCGAACGTCGTCGTCAAACAATAATAACAATGGCAATTTCGCCCTTTAAACTGCTTTCTTCCATCTCCCTCTTGCCAGTCAGCCAGACAGACTCGCTCAATCGATGGAGTTCGCGTCCGGATGGATGAGTCGAGTCAAGGGAAGATGGAAGCGGAGACAGACACAAGCCAAATGAGGAGATGAGCTCGCTGATGTGTTATGATGTGAACCGAACTGATGTAATTTTGGCCTTCCTGCTAGCAAAACTGCTGGCTTCCCTGGTTGGGTCTTGTCTGATAAATTGTAATGTGATGCGTGAGTTGAAAGTGGCTGTGCAAACAAGCCAGCACACCGGGCCCCATCAATCCAAGGCCAGGTAAGAGCAGCCCTGGCACCAGAGCCTGCACCAGCAAAGAGATGCCACCTATCAGGCGCCCCTTTGTGTCAGCCAGTGTCTCTTCATTCTTACAAACTCAATAATGTTTACTCAAGTCTCTCTGGACGCCCAATTCATGTTGATGAGGTGCAAATGGGCCCTCAATGGGCCCACCGTCGACACGATGTTACTTGCCCGTCTTTCCCACTGTATCGAGTGGCTGCAAAGCTAAACACTTTCATCTGGTTGCCTTACGCCAACAACGGCCACTTGTTCAAGTAGCTTCGGATAAATATATTCCATTGAGGCCTCAGCCTCACGTAGGTGCTTTCTTTGTTTGTGTTGGCTCGACTTACGTATATATGACTGTTCAATGTACAATGGCGAGAGCCCTCAAAGAAGGAGAGAGCGACGACGACGACGACGCCGACAACAACAAGAGTCAACGACATCTCGTCCGACCTCGGGCCATCAGAGAGCAGCCGCCTGATGATGAAGATGATGCCGATTGCCATGCCGATGATGATGATGATCATCTCGATCGGGCTTACTGTCGAAGGAACTGTGGAGGGAAATGAAGAGGAACTGGTTGAGGTTTGAGTTGCATCTTGCCAGCAGTGGGCCCTTCCTAGTCGTCGTCATTTCTCACATAACAAAAACAACAATACACTTCCATTTGCAAATATAACTGTCGGTCGTTATATTTGTTGTGCTGTGTTGTTGCCAAATAAAATAAACTAAGATTCTGCATTGCGGCGGAGACCGCCTATTGATTCATCTGGTTCGCTGATGGCCAAAACAAGGGCGCCGCCGCCGCCGCCTTCGTTGTCGGCGGCTTTGGTGGCGTTTCACTGGTGGTCGATGAAAGCAAATAATGCAATTCGAGAGCTCCACTTCACTGGAAACTTTAATGGGCCAGGCCGTGCAAACAAGTAGTGGCGGCGGCGGCGGTGGTCAGAGAGAAGTTCCTCGAAAGGAGAGCCTCAGACTAAACTTGATCTGGCCGGCTGGTGAGCCGACATCCTTCATGGCCGGCCAGCTGGCAATACACAACAAACAAACAACCGAAGGACAACTACAACAAAGACGACACTTTCGGCCGCGTTGGCCCGCAGATAATTCAATCTGGCAAAGTGGCCGGTCCCATCGAGCCGATCCATCCGGCGTCATCGTCTACCGAAGGGTCGGCCGGCCAGGTTAATGGATTCTGGTGGCCGTCGGGTAGCGGCCGGCTGGTCGATACTGCGCCCGTGTGGATCATCTAAAATGGATGTTGGCAGGTGGAACTGGGACGACAAAGACGACCACCAATGGAGCCACTTCCAGCCAGCTTGTCTGCTTCTTCCAATCTTCCAAGCGGACAGATAGACAGACAGACAGACAGACAGACAGACAGACAGTCAGATGGAAAGACGGCAATTGCATGAGACACCACTTAATGAGGCTGAGCCCGACTGGCGTGTCCTGCAATGACTGGCCGACGTCCCGTCAATAAGACAAAAGCCCACTCGCATTCCTCAGACGGCCTCAGGTGAGATCTCTGGCCGACCGGCTGGCGGAAGCCAATTTGACTAATGATAGCCCAGACTGGAGGGCCGAGACGGAGGAGTCAAATGAGCGACCATTTTGCTTGTTGTTGTTGTTGTGGACCACCTGAGGTACGTGCAAAATGGCTCAGAAGAGAGCGCAGACGTTTCAATGTTACTAGAACACCCGACAGGTACTCATTGAATAACAATTTTGCATAACAAGCTGCAACTATGCACTTGCCGGCTTCGTAGTCGTCGAGCCAGTTCAGGCGAATAGACTTCGTGGTAAATGTTCGAGGTATGCACATGGACTAATTTGCAAGAGAGCGGCCGACAAATGTACGTATAATTTATGTTCAATTCCAATCTACGCCCGGCCCGACGACAACAAACACGTGGAAGGCGAACTAGTCAACTGTAAATAGAAATGTCCACCTGCAGGCGCAATCCTCCCGAAGTCGTATGGGTCTCACATGCAGTCGCCTGTAATGGCCGGGAGGGATTACATGACTGGTTTGCCAACAAATTCATATCAACAAATAGGCTCGACTAGTTGGGGCTGTCCATTGATGTCCAGCCGGCCAGTGGCTATTGGTCCTCTTCCAAGAGGAACAACAACGACGACAACACAAACAACGACAACATATGCAACCAGATGCGCTCCAGCCAGGCCTGCCAGGTGAAAATGCGAAAAGGACAACACGACGACGACGGTCGCGACCACTGGCAATACACTCCAATCTCCCAGAGAGCCTCTCTACCTTCACCTGGTGGTGGTGGAGGCTCCATTCGAGCATTGCAGTGTTTACTGGCTACGGTGAAGCTCACTTGCAGACGCCAGTGTAAATTCAATCTCCTGTTTGCCAAGCGAACACACAAATGCAATGCAAGCGTCCGCCCGTTCGCCAAGTCCGCCTGTGCACCTTTGGCGGCGCCCTATTCGACTCCACTGACCGGAAACTCGCCACTAGAATTCGTGGAAGCTGGCCGACGTAAAGACGGACTTACGGACGGACAGCCGGAGAGACAGACGGGCGGACTGACCGACTGGTGGATAGAGTAGCGAACGGCTGGACTGCCAGCCGGCCAGGTAGATGGGGAGACGATGATGCACAAGCGTGGAGGCTCTCTTTTGTCAACAACAACAAACGACGACAATAAATGTCATGATAAAACCGCAAAGCAAACGGAAGGAAACTGATTCATCTAAGCAACAACAACAAATGCAGCTGCTGCTACTGCTGGAAGTCGCTTGAATATCCAGTAGACCAGCAAACTATGCTAACAACGTCCCCAGTAACATCGAGTCTACCCTGGCGCATTCATCACCACCGACCTGAATCGGGTCTTGGCTGCCAGTGGAGCCTCCTCATTGGCTCTACCAGTGCCAACGGATGAGATGAATAATGTGAGGAATTGGAGAGTAGCTTAAAGCTATCCAGGTAATTGTTATTGTGTTCTTGTGCTAGCGCTGGTCCGTAGCCGCACCTGCCTTTGTTCGGCCTCATCAACGTCATGTATAATTTCACCAGTAGGAGATGGGGATGCCCCTCTCGCTGCATCTCTTGCTGGCCGAGGCTCGTTTGTTGGTTCACCAGTTCCAGTCCACGGCTGGCCATCTACAACAACCATCAGCACTCCAATTGGATAGACGCCCACCGGAAAGTCTGGAGGCCAACAAATCTAGGCCAACGACAAGCCGGCAACGACGTCGTCGTCATCGTTGTTGTTGTTGCTGTTGCTGTTGTTGATGCTGATGCTGATGCCTTGCGCCAAAGAGGAGCTTCCTGTAGACCACACCATTTTACCACTAATTCGGTCCAAAGCCGGTGGTGGTGGTGGTGGTGGCTGCGGCCGTCGCCCGGCCAGAAACAAGCCAATTAGCCAATTGGTATATATAAGGCCGGCGTCTAGCGGCTGAAAGGCCCCCTGGATCGCTCGAACAAGCCCGAACCATCTCGAGGACTGCCGGTTTGGTGGTGGCGGTGGTGGCGGCGTCGGCGTGGAGTGCACATTTTAAACTTGGGTCTTTAAGTGGTCTGGTCTCGAGGGACCTCATTTATGAGCCAAGCGCCCGGCTGGCCAACGTTTCCGCTCCTTTGTTCATCATCATAACATATGCCGTCCGAGTCGTCGTCATCGTCGTCGTCACGGCGGCGCCGCCGACGTCCACTTCGGTTTGCATCAATCACACGCAAGCGAGTAAACAGGAGGCAGCCAGGGACAGTAAATAACTATAAAAGTGATATATGAGGCCGAATCAGATGCTTTTTGTTTGCTTGATGGTTGGTCCAGGCCTCCTTTTCGCTTGCCGTCCGGCTGGCTTCCTTGTTGATGGACACAAGCCAGACTAGTCATGCAGCACTCGACCAACTGTTTGGAAACGGACAGGGCCCTCAAATTGATGTAATTAAACAGGTACACTTCAGCAGGGACTCGAGCTGGATTTTTGATCCAAATGAATGATACGACTACGGGCTGTTGTTGTTGCTGATGTTGTTGTTATGGCATTGGGGATCCGGCCTAGTTCCTCTGGAATGCTTGATGTTGTCGTTGTCGTGATTCATCTTTTGCAATCAACATTCTATTTGCTATTATCCATTCTAGCATCGAGACACTCTCACAACGTCGACCTGATGATTCTATCACTCTTTCCTCTTGGTGTGTAAACGATTCATCATGGCCATTTTGTTCGTTGTTATTGTTGTTGGTGTTCCATTAGTAGGAAAAGGCTGCTCATAGAATGATACATCTACATTCCAACACTGGATTCTGGCGACGATGAATACTCCATAAATCAGGCAGACAAATGGAGGGGTCGTTTTGCATATCATCAATGGATATAATGCAATTACTTATCTACCCCCTTCAGTCCTGGACCATATTATTTCTCTGTAGATCCACAAAAGCACAATGCAAACAAGTGGCCAAAGGGGGACGGCCGTCTGCAGCCCCCATCCGCTGGCCTCCTTCACCGGCCGCTCGGACCTTCTGGCACCAGCATTAGCACCGAAAAGCGCCGGTTGGTTTAGCGCGGGACTGTGCATTTGTCCGGCGCCAAATTTGCCAAAACAACCACCAGAAAACATGGAACAATTCCCTGCATCGGTCTATGATCATAATAAATCATCTTAAGTTATACGTTTACGTATTTTAAATAATCTACTACATCTGAATCTATTCCATATAAGCCCGGCTGGTCCGGTTTGTTGCTTAACCAGAATACAATGCCCACCATTGGAACACAGCCGTCCCTGAAGAGGACTCAGGCCGTGGCTGCCGTCCTATTGCATCAGTTTGCAAGTGATAGATTTGCAATGGCAGGCGCCGATGCAAATCTCATTAGACAGGCCGAGGATAGGGAACATTTGAACGATTTGGCCAGTGTTTTATTGTCCGAAAATGGTCAATGCAACGATACACCAAAGCCAACAACACCCATCACTACAACCACCACCACATCAAACAGCGACCAGGATAGAAGCGACGACGACGATCTCAGTATTGTAAATGCAACCTCCACTACTACCAGTAGCCCGAATAGCACCCTGAATGAAATGGAGGAACACTTTCATTCCATGGCGGAATCATCACTTAATAATGCAGACAAGACACTCTATCATAGTATGGTGGCACAAAATCAGTCGGCAACCTGTGGTTCGACGCCGTCGTCCTCCACCCTTGACCAATTGCAATCATCTCCATGTCTCGCGGCCTATGGTCGTGAGCTCCGTCGAATGGCCGAAGAGTTCGAGAGGTCCAGATTGAGACAAGACGTCAAGAAACGCGCCGAGGAAATACAATTGTCCGAATTGACAAGAGAAGGATTTGTTCAATTATTAGAGGAATTATTCCAGGGCGAAGGAGGGACACGAGAGAAGATAGTGACGTTGTTCTTCTTCTGCACTGACGTCGCCCTAAGGGCGGCATCTTTCGCCCAAGATTTGGTGGTCATATTAATGGGCTGGTCATTCTCATATATCATCAACACTGTTTGCAGTCTGGTACACAAATTGGGCGGATGGGACAAGGTGTTATTTTATCAACTGCCTTCTGTACTGATAAGCTGCTGTGCTGTATTGGCCATTTGTTCCATGGTTGTATTTCTCAAGAGAAGCCTACTAACTAGCACCACCACCACCTAGCCCAAGTGGCACCAAGAAACTAAAGTCAACAAGATAACAACAAACAACAACAAAATTAATTGCACTCAAATCTATTAGACGTGCAAAATGCAAACATTCGCCCATCACATACAAACTCCCACCTTCCATTCCGACCGCCACTACAAATTCTACTACGAGAGAATATTGTTCCCAAACAGGAGCCTCGTCTGCTTGCTTATTTCTATCACAGAACAAGATAACAAGCTTTGACGATTGTCCAAGCTTAGATCCTTCAAGAGAAACTCACAGTTGGTGCCACTATAAGCACCGCCCGCCCTCGAACTGACAGGATATGGACAACAACTGCATTGGTAAAAACAATAATAATTATACTGGCAAGCTTTCACCAATGCATTTCCAGCCGAATGGCCGCGAATCACCACCACATAATGCACCTTCACAATCAACTTGCTGGCCATTCAACGAGGTAGTCCTTGAGCTAAGGCTAGAGGTCCGAATGGAAAGGCAGGGGAAATCACTCAAAGCACTGGAGACTGGCAGCAACAGGTGAACGCAACTTCCAGGTGGCAGTTTGCCATGCAAAGGTTCATTAAAACTAGCAACTGGACAATTGAAAGTACGCTCGAATGTTTCAATCGATTGCAGCTACAATAACAGCTACCACTACTAATACAACAAAGCGACAGAACTAATGACCAACTACTTTCGGTTGAACAAATGCATCATTCTTTCGGTTGTTGTATTTCCAGTAGCTCTGAGAGAAAGCACTAGCCTTCACACGTTCTAAAGGCTTGCAAACTCTTCTAGATGGAAAGAACCAAGTGTTTGCAATCAACTTGTTGTCTGGACGTCGCTTGACCTTAAAGGGACACTCTAAAGTCTAGCAACTAGTTGTCGTTTCTATCACCCGGTTCCCTCCACTGAACAGTAAGTTTTTGGCAGTTCCATCAAAGAGAACCTCTTGATTTTTAACGCAAAACTCCAGCATTCATTGATACAAGCAATTGTTTGGCTGTCGTTTCTTTGTTGTGATATTCTTGTCTACATTTAGTACAACAATTACACAGAAAGAATTATGGAAGATAAGATGCAAGAGATTGTTGTGGTAACCGGCTCGTCCGGTTGTTTGGGCCACCAAACCGTCAAGCTGTTGATTAGCAACGATGACCAGGTAAAGGAGATCCGATGTTTGGATTTGGTCGAGCCCGAGAGCCACATGAAGAGGTCCATTGAGATTGAACAAGCAAAGCTAGAGCAGAGACTCGGACGTGGGAAATGTATTAAATATATAAGAGGCGATATTAGAGATATAAATATTGTTGAACAAACGCTAACAGAAGCCGATTGTATCATACACTGTGCCGCAAAGATCGACATTTGGAGGCAACCCAACGACCAGGACGCCAACGAGCACGAGTCAATCAATGTCCAGGGCACTGAGAACCTGCTTAAGTCTGCAATTCGGCTTGGAATCCCCAAGTTCGTCCATGTCTCCTCCTTCGAGGTATTCACCAGCTATCATACCATCTATTATGCTACCGAAAACACTCTCCCGGAGCCGGAGAATCTCCTGTTTGGGCCGTCGGGCAAATCCAAGAAGGAGGCCGAGATGAAAGTGAGACAGTACGCCAACAATAAGCTCAAACAAGTGTCCAGATTAAACAATAAGGACTCGCTTAATGCTGTTATTGTTCGGTTTACACCTATTTATGGAGAATATGACAAGTATTATGTTAGCAAGATACTGGAACTGACCAAATTCTTCAAGGGAAAACTACAGAGGCTCACGAATGTTTGGATTCGACAGCAGCCAATCTATGTGGGAAATGCCGCTTGGTCGCTTGTTAGGGGCTAAACAGAGGATGGACTCGGACGATAGTATCTCGGGCGAGGAGTTCAATATAACTGACGAAACGAATATTACCGACCCATTCGATTTCGTGGAGCCATTTGTTGAATGCAAGGTATGCAGGTAACCAAGACGAGCTACCCGGCGCTACCTATTTGGTTCCTCATTGTAGTGTTCTTCTTCATGAAACGATGCATGAGTTCGTTGGATTTATTTGGGCTATTTGCTACAAAGAAGACGAAATTGCAACAAACAATAGAACACGACCAACAACAACTTCAAGCAACACCAAGCAGGACGACGTCGACAACCAAATCGAGCAAAAACGAGGGCCCCAGAACAGGAAAGGATTCGGTGGTATGACTTGATTACACCTGAGACATTCTTCTTCTTTATAAATTCACTGTTTCTCAATAGAACAAAGGCCAGTCTGAGGCTAGGCTATGAGCCTCTGTTCGACCAGCAAGAATCCACTAAGCGCTCCATTGATTGGTACAAAGATTGCCTGCAATTGTAAATTGAACGGGCTAATTGATATTTCCATGGTACACAAACATGTACTCTCCTCTGTCTCTCGCTCTCTCAACACACAAACAGTAAATTCATGTGTAACGCGATATACTATTAGTACATACAATTCGGTTGTTTTTTGTCCATGGCAGCAGCATGCGATCTCTCAAATAATATGTACTACTACTTTTGACATCCAACCAATCAACAAACAAACAAATTGACATACATGAATTGTGCTTCACCACATCGAATCGTATATACTTCAAGTTTGTGAACGAATAGTTCAAGTACCATCAAGGCTCGTAGACAAAAAGAGAGAAAGAAATCATAAGAAGGCTAAAGATGAGTGATGTCAAGCAACCTGCGCCAAGTTGGTTGATGGAAATGAGGTGCCCCTAATTGGCTTTGGCACATATCTCGTTCGTAGTGCCCAATCAGGTGATCCCGGCTTTGATGCCATCAAAACGGCCATCAAATGCGGCTACAGATTCATTGATACGGCCGCCTATTATCTCAACGAAGAGGCGGTGGGGCTGGCAGTACGGGAGTGTATAGATGAGGGTGTTGTCAGGAGGGGAGGAGCTGTTTATTTGCACCAAACTGTGGTGTACGGCCCACAAGAGGCCGTCGGTCATGAGGGCCTGCAAGGAGTCACTGTCAAAGTTGAAACTGGACTACATTGATCTCTATTTGATCCATTGGCCGATGGCCTACGCCGAGGACGGCGATCAGATCAGTCCCATCGATCGTGAGACAGGCAAGATACGCTACACTGACACGCATTACACCGAAACCTGGCAGGGCATGGAGGATGTCAAAGATGCCGGATTGGCCCGGTCTATTGGATTGAGCAACTTCAATCACCGAATGATCCAAGACATACTGGACATGCCATGTAAACATAAGCCAACAATTAATCAGGTCGAATGTCATCCCTACCTGAGCCAAGAGAAGTTGGCCAACTATTGCAACGCGCATGGTATTGTACTTAATGCCCATTGTCCACTTGGCTCGCCGGGTGCCTCGGCCAAACCTGGCCAACCGACTGTATTGAAGGACCCTATCGTTGAAGAACTCGCCTCGAAGTACAACAAATCACCGGCACAGATTCTGCTCAGATTCCTTGTCCAAAGAAACATCTCGCCAGTGCCAAAGAGTGTAACGCCAAAGAGGATCCAGGAGAACATAGGTGTGTTCGATTTCGGGATCTCCGACGAGGATATGGCCAGGCTATTGGGTCTAGATCAGGGCCTACGTTATTGTGCCAATGCAGATGTTGATGTCAGCGATCACCCCTTGTTTCCATTCAATGAGGAATATTAATTGGATTTCCTTGAATAGAACTCGTTCATCACACTAGAAGCCACTCCTAATCGACTTTCTCATCTAGAAGGGGGCCACTAATGAAACATACCATTACATTCAGTTTGTTACAATAAAATTTACATGTAGCTTTTTATTGCTTAAGTCGCGGTTGTAATATATCCTCTGTTTGTTTTGTTTATTGGCGGCAATCGGTTAAACTCTGTGTCAACGTGTTATGTAAGATGCGCCCATGGCATAGATGGTTTGAATGGGGTAATTGATCCTCTTCGAGTGTGGGGGCCTCATTCAGTCCAAGGGTTTTAGCTTGCACATGTCGAACTTCTTGACGAAAGTGATATTGTTGTCATTGTCGGGCTTACAAATGCAATCCACGTTTTCTACACTGATCACATTACCAGTCTGGTCGCGATGTTCGCCATCAATCACACGATATCTGTCTCCGCACTGAGTAGGCTGGACTGGCAATAACTCGCTACTGGGAACACTGATGCAACGGTCCTCCTCGGGCAGGAACACATTCGTGACACTGCCCGAAACACTGGTAATGTAACCAATTTGGCCGGCCAGCGAGTTCTTGTCTCCGGTCTGGATGGTTTGATGGATACAACCAAGTCTGGGATTTGCCACTCGTGCGCCGTCTCTATGCCGGCGCCGGGGGTTTGTGGCTGATGGGAGAGCATGGACGTGGGTCCAGGCGTCATAGCCGAATAGTTATTGTAAGCAGATGCCGAGGGTGGGGCATGGAAACCAGGCGATGGGGCCACATAACTGCCAGCAACAGAGGACTGACCGCCAGTATATTGGGGACCTGTTGCGGGCGAGTTGGCCGTGTAGGGACTGTAAACGTTGTAATCGTTTCCAGAGTATAGACCTGGCGTCTGTGGTGTGGGGGCCAGTGGCGTCGGGCGTCTCAGGTGCCTGGTAGTTGGGCGTCGCGGGTGTGGCATAACTTGGGGGCGGCTTGGGTGAGGCGGCCTCGTCCACATCGAAGTCGGCCCTCGGCGTTTGGCTCTGTGTGCATTGGAGTGGCTGAGCCATCGTGCATGGGCGTTTGCATACCCATATGGGATGGTGTTCGGCTGCCATGCGATGGCGTCGCCGCACTGTAGGCTGGTGTGCCTCTGTCCGAGTACAACAAGCCCATGGACGAGTTGGGTATTGTCCCTCCATCGGCGAGCTTAATGTTGCGCATCGACACTGTTATAGTTCGGCAATCGGAATGAAGCTCCACTCTGGCATTAGATTGAATGGCATCCTTGACTATACCGATGTGACCCTTTGTAGGAGCCCTTGACAATCCTTATGGTCTTGCCAATGAGGGCCCTCGATTGTTGATCACGGCCGCCAAATGCTCCGGGTGCCATTGTGTTGCCACCAGGCTCGTTGCGACCTGTACTGGGGTGATGTGGTGAGGCTATTCTGGGTGACATAAAACCGGCATTCATGCCTGGATTCGCGAAGCCACTCGTTATACTTCTATTGGCATTAGATCCAACGACCTGGAGGAGTCTAGTTTTGCAAACAAACATTCCGCCATGCTCTATGATGGCCTTACTATGCAAGAACGCAAAACTTCTATAGATATGCTTCACTGTTGCCGTCTTACCCTTGTAGGTGCCATCTATAACAGTCACCTGATCTTTAACCTGAATGGGATTGTTATCTTTGTCGAGAGCGACAGCCTTCTTGTTTGATTCGCCCTTCTTTGAGACAGCTTGAGTTTTGTACGACTTGACACGACCACCTTGAGTTAAGATCTGCAAGTTCTCCTTCTCGAGGCGAACAATCACACCGACAGTCTGAGCATCTAATTGTACTAGATCACCGTAATTATACTGACCGAGCGAATCAACTCCAGTGGCCCTATCTGGGCACAGTTGAAGATCACGAATTAGGACTTTGATTTCGTCCATCGAGAGATCGCTCAAGAGGATTGCGTTCTTTTCATCAGTACGAACGATCGTACCTGTATCACCTTCATACCGACCCTCAATCACTTTCACATGGTCGCCCTCATGGAAGCATTTTTCAGCTCAATTGCAGGAAACTCCAATGGATCTTTAAGTTCGGAATGATTAGGTAGCATTGTCACTTTTGAGCCGTCGACTGATAATACTTTACCCTGTAGATGAATTAACTCTCCTCGGCCACCTCCACCTTGTCGCCAGGCGCAAATTTGATCTCCTTCTCGGCACCCAGTTGCAATTCGGCCTGGTCCAAGCCATGTTCCTCGGTGTTCTCGAGCTCGCTCAGAGTAGGCTTGACTCCGTCCACAATAATTGCGTCCATGGGGAAAATTTTGTACAATAAACCTCGTCTATAACGTCCGCCCTCGAAGATCTGGAAATCACCATCTGAGGTGACTTCACCACCGATCGCTCGTATAGAGTCGGCATCAAACAATTTCGGCGGTGGCCGCTTAAGTCTCGAGCGTTTGAGTGATTTCTTTGTCAGCCGCCGTTTTGAGGGCGCCTCTCATTCGCGTGTAATCAATACGGGGCTTTAGTCGCAAACAGACAGAATTTGACGCGTGATCAATATAATCTACCTGAGCAAGATCGCCCTTATATATTGACCTTTTGAGACGAACGAATTGATCTCTCTTAATTTTGGGTTGCTCTCTAATAACCCTTAAGACGTCGGTCATTTCAGATATTGGTACCATAGTTTGCTTTGTGCAAACCGGAGTCTTAGGCTGTTGATTCCATCTATAGCCTGCTTGACATGCGTTTGTTTGTAGGCTTCAATGTAAATATAACCTTTGACAGCATCTAGTGCAATCACAGACTTGATTTGTAGAGGTCCAGGGTCATCCTTCATATTTTCATAGGCAAAATACTTGCGCATCAATTGAAGAGCGACCATCTTTTCAGATCCAATTTGACACTTAACCATCCAAAGATTAGGATCCTTTGACAGTCGGTAGTTGGGCCGTTTGTGTGATTTCTTCGTTCAGCTCTTCAGAGTCCTTGTGGCCATAGAATGCACCTCTCGCGGGCCGATTGTTCGGCATATTTCTCCTTATAGTAGTTTTCGATTTCATCCGCATCCTTGTTTTCCCACATCATCTGCAAACGACGATGGTTGGACCTATCGGCCTGGCCAACCTGAGCGGCCGCGGCATCGACCTCTGATCGTCTGTCACGATCAATAAGGTCATCGAAATCATCTCCATCATAGTCCTCATCCTCGACATCATCATCGACCTCGGCCTCGTCGAGAATCAGCGCCTCCAATCCTGTCTTCTTTCTCTTTGACATGGTTCCACGTATCAATTAATAATGATACTGATCTCAATTAATAAACAGGTTGTATAATGGGGAATAAATAAATATATTGATCAGTTGATAAGATAATAGAGATTAATTGGGCACATATGGAGAAATACTTTCGTCTAGAAAGAACGGACGAATGTGATGGAACAAAATCACATTCGATCCGAAGTTTATTTGCTGCGCTTTTAAGTGATGGTTGCATTAGCGGCGGTGGCATTGGTAGCAACGTCGTCGTTGCACAGATCCGAGGGGAAAAGCAGCGGGGAGCCAAAGTAACACACGTAATTTGTCCGAATTTGCATTGTGACCGACGACCGAGATTGTTCCGCAGTAAGAGCTAATGCTGGATGATTGTCGGTCAAATAAACCACGCCTTTTGCTAAAAGATAGGCGTGACGTGCCTGCAGCTCAAGCAGAGAACATGGAAATTTTCAATCTAGAAAACAGGAGGTAGTCGCCCCCTCCACATTTTCACACAAATCTCATGTGTCCGCACAGTTTGCGACCAGTTCGGTAGCTCGGACTGGGAGGGGAAAGAAAGACGCTGCGAATTTCAGAGGGGCAAATGCACGCACTGCAACACAGACAAAGCGTCCGCCGACCACTGGAACCAACGGACCACGTTGGCAACGGACCAGCGGCTTGTTTGGGGCCGCTCGTCAAACCAGAATTCCTCAGATACGCCATCGTCGTCGTCGTTCCTCCCCTTCTCTCTCTAGCCTTGGTAGGCTCAGATTGTTGGCTGTGTTCCCTACTCTCGCCCCCTCCTCTGGTGGCGACGTTCGCGAGAATCGGTACGTTGTCGCTAGTACCGGCCAGTACTTAAAGCGCCGAAATTCGTCCGTCCATCGTTGTAGAACAAAATAGTTATCGATCCACATAATTTTAATATATTTCATCACTCACATTTAAAATTGTCACCTCTTAAAAGTCTCAAACTACTGGTTAAGTGGGAGATTTATATTTCAATATCATCAAAACAATACTCTATTATTATGTCCCGTTACGACCTCGATAATATAATCAAACAGGTGACATCGATGGATGATTCCGTCTAATTTTTCCCTCTAAACAGCCTAGATGGCAGAGGAAAATGACAGCCAAATGTATAATTCATTTAATGTTTCTAATGTTTTAAATCAAACCAACGATTTGTTGACAAATATGACACTGGCCGAGAATGTTAAACGAGGCCTCAATGAAACCACTCGCAACAGGCCTTACACAGGCCCACAAGACGCCGGGTAAAACCCCAAGGAAAGCATCACAAAATAGCAACGCCTCAAGAATTGGACTAACACCAGCAGGTAAGACACCCTCAAGACACAAGCAACCACCCAAGACACCTAAAACACCTAATCATGGTGGAATGGATCGTTATATACCAAATAGAAATTGTATGGATCTCGAAAAGAGCCACTATCTTATGACACAGGCCAACAAGGCCTGACCAAGAGAATGACCCCGCATTAAGAGAGAAACTTGGTGCTAATTTAGATCAATATAGAATTATGTGCTACGCTGACAAGGCGCCTGTTGCGCCAGAAGGACAAGCCAATAATCTTGGAGTAGTATATAGTTCAACAAAGAATGTTCCATCTGCAAAGAAAGCAACCATGTACCATACCCTCAATGCCAGAGAAGATTCTTGATGCGCCCGAATTAGTCAACGATTGGTATCTCAACTTAATCAGTTGGGGTAGCTCGAATTTGCTGGCTGTGGCACTCAATTCCTCTGTCTATCTGTGGAACGCATCAACAGGCGATATCAAATGTCTACTACAAACTCCAGAGAACGAATATGTCAGCTCATTGTCTTGGATCCAGGATGGCAATCAGCTCGCCGTGGGTACAAGCTTGAATGTGGTGGAAATTTGGGACGCCGATTCACAGACAAGACTACGAAAGATGGCTGGACACTCGCAACGTATCAGCTCATTAGATTGGAACTCTCACATGTTATCAAGTGGCTCCAAATCAGGCCTCATATTTCACCATGACGTCCGAGTGCCCAACCATCACGTGGGAACCCTGAATGGGCACGATGGACACGAAATATGTGGTTTAAAATGGTCGCCCGACGGCAAATATTCTAGCAAGTGGTGCCAACGACAACAGGGTTAACATTTGGGAGGCTCTCAGATCACTTTGGACGCTGATAACATTAACCCCATGCAACATCTCGGCCACTTGTCGGCCGTCAAATCCATCTCCTGGTGCCCATGGAAACAGCACTTGGTGGCGACTGGCGCCGGAACAACTGATCGTCATCTTAGAATTTGGAACGCTATGAATGGTAACAACCTGTACTCTGTTGACACCAAATCTCAGGTGTCCGGCATCGCATGGAACGAGGAATACCAGGAGCTGATCACTGCCCAAGGCTTCCAGAACAACGAGCTCAATATATGGAAATTTCCCAATATGACGAAGGTGGCCGAACTCCGTGGCCACACTCAGAGGGTTCTCGGACTATGTATGAGCCCCGACAAATCGACTGTCGTTTCGCTTGGAGCCGATGAGACACTCCGTTTCTGGGAATGCTTCCCAGTGGACACACAACGCAAGAAGAAGATCGAAGTGTCTGCCAAGAAGACCTCAATCAATCCAATCAGGATGAGTCTACGTTAATTAATCAATAGCTTTGCCAGCATCATCGCCACAACCAATCCATGACAGCTTTGCACGGAGAGGAGGGCCTATCGAAAATTGAACTTGACAGGTATAAATAAAGTTCAAGTTTCTTATCAACAAGATAAGTGAATAATTGAGATCTTGTCGTCGATTGGGTTAGGATAATATATCGATGATTTTTCGGCCATCTCTATCGTATGATTGTCATAGCACCACACGTTGGATGCTCTATCGAACAACAAGGATGGATATTGGACGATGCGTGGGGCAATAGGGGCGAGAATCCTACAGTCCCCTCGCCATTTCAATTTGAGGTCAGCCGATGCGCAATAAGTCGGTGGTTGGCGTTGCACTGTCAGTAACGCACGTCGCGATTGATTTTTCAATGGCATTTTCTCGCACGATGAGCAAACCTTTCGCCCTGTTCGCCTAGCTCGTATCTAATTTCGTTGACATGATTACCTCATCGTGCAGTTGGATGTTGTCGTCGAGTTGATTAATTTTATAGCCACCAAGCAATGGGTGAAAAATGTATTTGTTCGCTTGGGACTTGCTCACCTTTTCAGCCAGAGCCTCGTTGCCGATAGCGTTGTGTTGGCGGCACCATTGCCCTGTGTTAAGGGAAAATGCCGTGCGGCATTTGGATTTTCTATGGCAGCGCCGCCCGGCTTGCCGTGCGGCAAGTGGGCGGCCGGGCGGCATCCCTATAGATCTTGGCTTGCTGGCGGGCGCGGCAGTCGGGATACAGGTTGCGCTCAGACCTGGAGGGGAGGGGCCCACTGTCCGCGACCGCATCCTGCATGTTCTGCCTACCTTTTCGGGATGTGCGGTGGCTGGCCAAACATTCTTAGCCAAGCTCCCTCGCACACCGTCTCTATTGTTGGAGAATGTAAAACTGACAAAACTGACAAAAGGGGAAAGCAAAAGACGCTCTGACAAATTTTCTGACATTTTTTCTGCTGATTAGTGTACATTTTGTCAGTTTTTTCGTCGCCTATGCTAAGAGGTCCAAAAGACAGACCAAATCTCTTAACGATCACTGCGGCGATCTGTGCTGAAAGATTCAATCTGTCGACAACTCTTTTTACAAAGCACAGAAAGCGCCTTCCAATGCACACTCGGCTACCACGCCCCTTTTCGTGTCAGTCCATGTTCGCTTACACATTCTCTATCTATTGTAGAACTCACAGGGTCTTGCGGGTATGCGGGCCTTGTGGATTTTGCCATAGATGCCGCACGGCATGCCGTGCGGCAAGCCGCCCGCCGCCCCCTAAAAAGAGGGCATTTTTGCCGCCGCGGCATGCCGTGCGGCGCGATTTGCACAAAAAGGCAACTCGCTACACAACGCTAATGAACGGTTGATCTTGTGTCAACTGTTTTTGAAATTTCCCGCCATTTTGGTGGTGTCAAATCATCACAACCAGAGTAGCAGATAGAACAAGAGAAGGTGGTGGGTAGGAGGCGGAGAATGAGGAGGAGGAGGAGCAATGGGATGGATACAGGCAGTCGATAGAGAGAAACAAGGACGATAACGAAAACAACCAGGCAAAGCCAACTTACCCGTCGTCGAGCTGATTCTCTCGTTCGTGTGTGGGACTGAAACAAACTTATTTCCAGTCGTTAAAGCGGAACGACGATGGCGGCGGCGGCGACAATGACGACGGTTCTACGGTATGGGATAGACACAATCATCCCATGTAATAGTTTTGTCTATCTAACTCTTGCGCTTGTTGTGCGATTCACCATTACACGACGACTTTTACTTTTTGTGAGTGTGAGTTTGTGTGAGTTTGTGTGTGTGTTTATGTGTGTCTATGTCACTACCAATAGGTGGTCACAACAACACTACGCAACGCACGGATGAACGCACACAATCCGACAGCACAGCTCGAGGACCTTGGCCAGCTGAACGCACAGATAGACAGCTAGACAGACAGACGGACGGACAGACTGACTGACAGACGGACCGACGGTAGTTGTTGCAGAGGCGAGCGCTATTGAAAAATGCAATGCAGCCAGACGCGGCGGCGGCGGCGAGAATTCGCTCAAATTCGCTCAAATTCGCTCAAATTCACTCGCAAAAGTTGCAACTCTTCAAGTTTGTTAGCTAACTTTGTGAGGCGGCCCAACTGAACGAACAAACGAGCGAGTGAACTGAATGAACAATATCAGCTGTTGCAATACCAGAAGCAACTGTAGCAGCAGTTAAACAAAAGAACAAGAAGAAGAAGAAGAGGAGGCAACAAAAGAAGAAGCAAGAAACAAAAAGAAGTGATGAGCAAAAGTTAGTTAAACAAATAGCCCTTCATTACCATATATACTGTAATATTGTTGTTGTAGTGTTGTTTTATGTGTGTGTATATATACTTATATAGTACATATTTATATATGATCATGATTATTATTGCTTATTTAACATTCTAAAACGGACAAACTCAACGAGCCAAGATGCCCAGTGCCCGGATGCGATGGTTCCGGTCATATTACGGGCATTTATGCGCACCATCGCAGTTTATCTGGCTGCCCGAGACGTGATAGAGTTCCCGCCAATGTTGTTGTAACCAGTGAAAATGTTCTCCGCTGTCCAACGCCTGGTTGCGATGGATTGGGACATAAGAACAAGAATAGGAGCTCGCATCGGAGTGTGTCTGGTTGTCCTCTAGCGGCCCAAAGATCGCGCCTAGCAAACAAAAAGATCATCATCAAACAATCATTCCAAAACATCAACAAACCATCATCATAGGCGGCCGATGCGCGACGATGGCGACAGTTCTAGTGCCGGCCTTGGAGGCGGGCAGAATTCGGACGAGATCGACGACGACGACGACGACGACGATGATGATGATGATGATGATGATGACGACTATAATGACGACGACTATGATGACGACTATGATGACGACTATGATGACGACGAACTTACATTGACAGAGTTATTGGCCAGGGCCAACAAGTGTCTCTCGGACGGCTATAAAATTCCCACAAAAAGTCTCCAAACGAACCAACAAGTGGCTTAGGCAGAGAATAATGGACTGTGAATCTCTATTGGAGCGTTTAAATAGCGAATCTACACGTTTAGATGCGGAAGAGGTTGATTTGAAGCTCAAATATGCCGAGATTTCACAATACATTGATGATTTAAAACAGGAGAAACAAGAAACAACTATTACATCAACAACAACACCTATTACCACAACAACCACTACCACCACTAATATCACCAGCAACAATAACAACAACAACAACTATTGTGATTATCAACTACAGGATCCTAATGAGGATATTGTTCACGATTTGAGTGTTTACAAGAAGAAGAAGAAGAAGAATAGTGGAGATTTTACTAGCACACAGGCCAATATGGAGGCAGTGGCGGCGGCGCGAATAGAATTATAAACCAATGGAATTAAATCTGTTATCATAATTGATTATTAATTTGTATGTCTTGTTACTAGACAATAAAGAGTGATAATATCATTAGACCAATAAATAGAAAGAAATCAAAGTGTCGCTTCTGGATTTATTCCCACCGATTTCTTGGTTGTCACATTCACCCAAACCACTACATTGGCCTAGCGCCATTGCGACTGCGCATGACCGTCCAGGTGGCGGCGGTGGTGTTGGTGGTGGTGGTGGTAGTGATAGTGGTGATACTGGTTGACGTGGGCTCATTTCAAATAGTTTTCGTCTTCGAATCGAGTTGTTGCTTTCAGATTGTAGGGCCCGAACGCCAACCAAACTCTTTGACGACTCATTAGAAGGATCTCGAGGACATCACCTCTTCTTTGTCAGCTCGAAAAGGTCATCTGTATCAGTCGCAATAAATGTGGCGAGTCGATGAACGTTAATAATCGAAGGAAAATTTCAACTAAAACAAGACACAAAGAAATGATGAAGCACGAAAACAAGAAGAGCCTCGAGAGGAGGAAGAGGATAGTAAGATATTTAAACATACAAGTAAAACAAACAGACAATCATCGATAACCAAAGGGAAAGTGTTGATCCTCCTGACAGGTAAGTTTAGGGTCTTGAAGAATTGGCGCGAGTCATCTCGAGCCAGTGTTAGTTTGCCAAGCTAACCTCGAACACTACACACAAACAGCTAAGATGAGCCTCGTGTCGTCCAAAGCCAGACTGGCCCCAATCTAATGGGTGCTCCTTTTCTTATCTTTGTCGAGTTTTTAAGTATTTTAAAAGTCGTTTTCGCTTTATTCAAACACACTAAGCTGGCCAGTAAACAAACAAGACTTAAAACTGGTGAAACCATATTGAAATTGCTCGAATGCTGCACCCAAAGTGGGCGCCATAACAACAACCAACGTCGACATATCAACTTAATGGGCCAATAAAGCGGCGGCCGCATTGTGGTGGCCGAGTGGAGGAGAGTCGAGTTGAGTTTACCACTTTAAATGGCGTTGGTTGTGGTTTGTTGCTGTTGTTGTTGTTGATGTCCATTATCACGTATTTAGGTGGTCGTCAGTGTCGACTGTGTTTTTGTTGTTATTGTGGCGCCCATTCAAACTGTTGTTGTTGTTGATGGTGGTGGCGCCAGTGGCGACTTAGGCAGCCGACAAGTCAACTAGGAAGCGGCACCGGCCGAGAGACAGCAAAGAGCAATACAATTAGGTCCTACTACTAACCGCAAAGGAATAGGAGAGGGCTAGGCGGCTGGCGAAATTTGCGCTCATTTGAAGGCAAATCGCCTTTCAATCTGGCTTGACGGAGGCCCGACCACGTCGACCGACTGGCGCCAAATGTCTATTTGATATCTTTTCGTCCTCTCGCCAGTCGGCTCGTTATATTCTTCGCCTCCACTCTCTCTCTCCCTGGCCAAGCTCAATGGTCAATCGGCTAGTTGAAGTCCGATTACGATACGAGGCCGGCAGCAGAGCCTAAATTAGCTTTTTTTTTGCTGCCTCGTTAATTTGTCCACCGGAAGGGCCAACACACACACATATATATATACGACACCAACAACGGTAAACAATACGGAGGCTGACCGCCCAGTCCCTCGTGAGAGTTTACGAGCAATGGCGTGAATTGTACCGCAACCGCCACTGCCTTCGACCACAACCTGGTCGACGTGAGACTTGAATTGGCCTCTCAACGGTAATTATTTCTTCATTTTATTCAATTCAAAGGGCCCACATAGATAACGCGCGCGCCGTCCATAGGCTGACGGTAGCCCTCGAAGATCTTCCTCTCTCTCTCGTTTTGGGTGAGCAATTCAACTGTCAGGGATTTTTGTTGTCGTCGATGAGCAGGCGACAAAAGGAGTCTTCTGTCTCATGGTGACAGTCGAGGCGAGCCACAGGAGCAGCAGATGAAGTGGTCTGGCCGAACAAGTGACCTGAAGTGTAAATTAGGAGCAGGACACCGACAAAGGGACGCCGAGGGAAGTCCGAGAGACGTGCAGTGGGTGGCTCATTTGCATTTATGCTTCATTGGTCTGCATTTGGCAGCTCAGACTGGTCCCCACCCATGGCCCTTCAACTGCATCTCTCTGGTTTATCTTCCCGGTCCACGACCCCTCTCCATCTTCATTCCTATCGGACGAGACGTCCTAGTCGTCTGGTATTACTTCCCGTTATCCCTCGTCGTCCTCGAGATATCTGTAAAGTAATCCACGCAGATACAACTACACAAGACGACTAGTATAGCAGTAGTAGTTCAAATATCGAGCGCCAGAAATCCTGGTCATATTTGAACTCAAAACCACTGGATGAGGGACGACAAAATTAAATGAAAACAGCTAGGCCTCTCCCGAGGGTAGTGTATATAATATAAACGCAAGTGGCCACTGGCTGGTGGACTCTGAGCTGGCTGTCGTTGTATGGTGGTGTTTGGTCAGCCATCGGACGCGACCAGAAGTAGACGAGACTGTTTAGTTTAGGTTTTTAATTTTCATTCTACTACTTATTGTTGTTGGTGCCGTTGTCGTTATTTGTCGTTGTATCAAACATAAGTCCCTCGACCTAAATCTCTCGAGCTCATCGCTCATTGTTGGCGTTGTTGAGCCAATCCAATTCAATTGGCTCGAATTGGATTGGCCGGCGGAGTTTATTTAAAATTCGCGCTCGGTGCTTCTATGGCGGTCGCCGAAACCATTGTTTGTGTGTGTTCGGTCATTGTTATTATTTTTGGTTTGTTTTTGTGCCACAACAAATAACCAGATGACCACTACGACCCTCTTGATTTAATTTAATAATTTTCCCCTCTCAAGTGAGAGGCCCAGGCTAAATCTGTCAAATCGCCGGAGAAAGAGAGAGAGAGGAGAGGGGGAGCGCGAAAGTCATCCATATTTAAACGACGAATGGATCGAGTGATTGAAGGCACCACCAACAAAGATCATTAGCGCCAGTTGATTAGGACACAAACAAGTCGCGATTGTTGATAGTCGGGCGGCTGGACACCAGACAAAATGGTCTTGAATTGTCGTTTGTCATCCAAAGCGATGGCCGACCAAAGAATCCTCTCATTAGACCCCTCCAAAGCGACTCATCTATCGGTTGGACTCACAACATTTGCCGCCCACTTGAGCAGCAAAACGAGCCAACCAACGCCGAAATCATCCAGCCATTGTTAGAGTTTGAAATTTCAAGAAGTCAAACAACAACAACCAGGACAGCCTACAGACGAACCAGTTCAATATAACTATATACAGTATAAAGAAACTGGGGCGAAATTTGAGGCAAAACAAGTCGAGTGAAACAACGAGACAATACAGCAAAAACTAATGGAGACACGATGACGATGGCGAGGGAGGCTGAGGCGGAGGATGACAACAATGTCCGAGAGACAGGCAAGACATGGTAGTGCCCCCTTTAGGTTTGAACATCGCTGATGTCATGGCTTATGACGACGACGACGAAGACTAGACGACATCAGCTGCCTGTTGTCGTTAAATACAAGTCCCACTAACAAAGACAAATGATTCTCAGCTATTTAGCTCGACAGTCGACGATGTAGTCATCGTTGCTACTGCCTGGCCTGCCTCGTTTTGCCTAGTGCCTTGTCCGCTCGCAGGAAGATGAGATTTTTTCCAGTTAGTTCAACATGAAATAACAACAACATGGAGCTTGCCGGTGACTTGGGCGCCAGTTTTTAACACAAATTTGCGCCAGCCCACTTGCATCACTCCGAGCTTCCGGCTCTCAGAGGGCCACGAGCGAGCTCGCTAGGTGTCTGCCGGCGAAAAGAAGTTGTAGTGTTTTCGCTTGCAGTAGGCTGAGAGATAAAGGAACCAAGATTTGAGGCCGAGAACAAAGTCACAGATTCCACGCCAGCTCGACAGAGATACAAATAATGGCTCGAGCGGCTGACTTACAACAAACAGCTCGGCGCAACCCTTCGTTCTTCGAAACCTAAGCCACTTTTGTCTTATCGTGTGTTCTTGTTGGCCTCAGCTCTTGATGGCACCTACACAACAATCGGCGCGACTTGTTTCAGACACAAATTCGCACCCCTAGCCTATTCATAATGCGCCCTGTCTCGTTTAGGGCCTGTCTCTTTGGTTACTTACTTACACTTGTCAGTTGATGGAAGAGGAAGAGGAGTAGGCCTTCTCGGGGTGGTCGTCGTCGCCTTGTTTCATGCTAATTTCATTTGCAACGAGACACAAGCAAGTCATGTGCAGTTTAATTGGGCGACGACCTGTTTTGTTGTTGTTGGTTTCTCAAAACAACAGTCAGAGATTTTAGGCAATTTGATAAGACATCGAAGAAGGGCGACAGGAGCAGCAGCAGCACTGGGAAAGCAGTGCACGCGAATTAATGGCTTCGGCTAGCCACTCGCAAGCCAATAACTCACACAAACAAACAAACATCCATAGAGGCTAGCCTGGCACTCCCCAAGCCACTCGATTGGAGGTGGCTCGCCGATAAGCCGTCCTGAAGTCTACCTGTCCAATGGAAGGGAGGCCTGATGTGATTTGCGTGCCTGGAAATCATTTCAACACAAATTATCCGGCCGCTTTGTCAAGTTTGTTGGCGGCTTTTTAAGTGTAATTGTGATTTGCGCCAGAGTGAGGCGCCAACGAGTCAGCATCCAACGCCGACTGGTTGGCTAAACGATTGTGGATGAAACAAAATTGTTATTCAATTGAATGGAGAAACAAACTAGACCCAAGCAAATCTGTCCTCTCGTCTGGTGGCGAATCAAAATATATAAGAGAATTTGTTCAAAAATAAAACTCTTATATTTGGTCTGAAAATAGTAATAATAACAATGGTGGCTGTCGTTTACCTGGCAACTGTTTGGTTGTTTGTGGTCGACGCTGCTGCTGCCACTGCCACTTCCATGGCCACGACTTCCCCAACCACTTGACTGCTGGTGCTGGTGCTGCTGCCGCTGTCGCCAATCGAACAGCAGCATCAACAACCACAAATGGCCTGATTTGTGGCCATTAGAAAACCATTAACCTGGCCTCTAGTCGGCGCCAACAATATTTCAAATTCACACCCAAACCGCTGGAATGAAACGCACTCGGCCAGCTCGGCCAGGAGCCTCTACTAGTTCGTTTGTCAGTCTACAGGCTGTTGTTTATATATTGATATAAAGCTCAGAACAATGCCTGAAACAAATGCAAAATATCGATCAAATGCTAGATAAACAACAAGAGGCGAAGAGCTAGCCAGCCAAGCCGCCATCTTGCTAACGAACTGTATGGCACTTTCGTGTGTATGTGTGTTCTCGCACAAGTGTCGCCCCAAAAGTGTGTAAATACAACCTCAATTGACAGCTACTAAACGTCGCCCATTGCTTGCGGTTGTTGTGGGGCCTTCGGATTGTCTAGATAACACCCGTTTGGTGTGGTAATTTGCCATTTTTCACGCCTCAATAACGCACTAATGACACCCAAACACACATCCAGTCTACATATAGTTGCTCGCTCTCTTTTTATCATTGTGTTTAATTTACATTCGCGAGAACACCAAAACAAGGCGCCTGAATCTCTGGCCGTCAACACCACTATTTTAGCTGCTGCTGATGCACATATTCGTCTGGCTCCACAACAACACAATCAAGATTTATATTCCAGTTTAATTTATCAACAACAGCTGCAGCACCGCTTTTTGCGTGGCTTGGGCGCCGGCCATCATAGAATCAAGGAGCCGCCCACCTGTCTGTCTGTATATCCGTTTGGTGGTTGTTGTTGTTGTTGATATAACCAGCGCCACATCGAAGTGAGCTCGCACGAGGCGATTAAATTTGAAATTACTGAGGCAGGTGCGGCGCCAAAGGGCATTCTTGAGGCCTTAAAGTATTGATGATAATATATCATCGCGCGGTGGAGTGTAAAGAGATTGCCACAGCCGCCAGGAGGATGAGCGCAGGATTAAGGTTGAGTTTAGTTGTGAGGAGTTAAATTGAATCGATGATGCCAGTGACATTCGTCTCCACTGGATGTTGTCCTCTTGGTCTTGGATGAGTTGAAAATCTAATTAAGAGTCGCACACAGACACTGTCTTTTCTTTCGAGCCATCGGCCCATGTAACACTCAGAATAGGTAGCGCTCTGAGGTGAAATGAGATACCCACACAATAGTTGTTCACGACACAACCAAGTGTAATAGTTAACTTGGAACCATTTTGCAGAAATTGAATCAACCATTCAACCATTTTGAATGTGATCACCTTGAGCGCAGATCAGATGGAACCTGAGGATTTGGTGTGTCCTGCCGGGTTGAGACAAAAATCGCGCCGCCGAACTCTCCTCCTCGAGGCTCACTTTTTTCTCTCCTCTTGTTCCTAAACTAAATGACATTATAACGCCTCGACCTAACTCAAGATCTTGCGCATTCATTATGCTAATTCAATTATACATCTAATCTCGATTACCTCCCTACTCCTCCGATATATACAATAGTTTACATTTGCAACCGCGGACACATTAAACAATCTCTGGCAAGCAGCCCGATGCAAATAAATGACGACACAATTTATGGCCTCGAATTGTGCCAACAAACACCTTCGCTGAGGCTGGCCACTGATGAGATTCAACTCGAGGGATTACTTAATCTCGACTGCCGGCCAGGTGGTAGAGTAGTTGATTGTTTATTAAGGCCACACGAGCAACATGACTATGCTCATTGTCATTCAGCACAATCCACAACGACGACGACGATGCCGATTAATGATGAATTGTCGCCGTTAGCCAGTTACGCTCACAATGGGCACCAGGATAATCAAGCCGTTGATATATTGAAACACAAATCGCCATATAAAAAGTGACGATGACAACAAACAACACCGACAAAATCGATTATACAAGACGAGAGCGTATAGCTCAAGAACCGCCTTGGACCCGGGCCTGGCACTGGTTCATCATTGCAGGCCCAGGCGATTCGGCTAGTCCGTATCGAAGTGCCACTTGTGGCTCAGGTGGGTCAGACGGTCAAATTGAGGTGTCTGGTAGATGCAAAGGCGATAAATTGCACTCACTGTCTTGGTATAAGAATGGACGCGAATTTTATAGATACCAGCCATCAGAACGCCGCCAACCAGTTCTCGCCTTCAATACAACGGGCATCCAATTGGACGTGTAAACTAAAACAGATGCATCACACTACAAACTCGACATATTTTATCAAATCAACTAACCAGATACTTCACAACAATCCCAACCCGACTGATCGCAGATGTCGAGGTCAAGAAACAATACAATCACCCTAGTGAATACGACCACTGAGACAAGTGGCTCGGTATAAATGCGAGGCCACAGGTGCCAAGCTTTCAGGAGGCCCACCTGAATCATATTTGAACATAACATCACTCACCAGGTAGGTAGAATCAATATTTAAATTTATTAGAAATATCACATGATCGATAGAGCCACATTGAACACCAAATTTAACTCCTTCTACAATACAATTGATATTCAACATTCATATCACACTAAAATGTTAGCCATACTCTCAAAAAGTGAGACAAGAATATTGTCTTTAAGTGATACTATCATTGTGCTGCATGATATCCCTTGATAAACTTGGTTATTTGTTGATAACATCTAATCAATAAAAGCTTCAAATTTGTTAATCGATGGAACATATTTGATTTACTTCGCGTCCTTCTTAACACGTTTCAATTCGGGTTCCTGCGTTTCTTGCTTTGTAGAGCTGGCCTCTTTGCTTTAGGTGCATCTCGTTTCCATTTCAACACCAACTTGGGCTCATCATCCGAGTCGCTATCATCCAATCGAGCCCTTCTTGGGTGATGCGGACGATTTAATAGGTAAGTCTCTTTGTCCATTTTTTGAGATCTAATTTGCATCATCACCATCTTCATTCGCATCTTTTGACTGGTGCCCGGTGGTGCATCATACATGAAACTAAGCGACAATTTATCTTTACTCTCCTTTGCTCACTAAACTCTTTTTGCTGGAATAGTTCCCGTCCCTTTTGGTACTGGACCATGGTTTCTCGTCATGTTTACGTTCTGGCTTGTTCCTTCCTCTCGGCCTCCTGGATTCGGCGCTGATTTGCATGAGATGCCGGATGGAAGGTCCCTTTGGACATAAAATTGTTATAACCTTTCCCACCATTCTGTAGCTAGTCTGTCGAGTTATCCCCAATTAAATGAAAAATATATGTAAATAATCACATTCTACATATTGAGATGTTGTGATAATCATATCCATGTTGATGCCCGGATTTCAGTATCGACGAAATCGAGCAGTCAACATTGAAACTGGATTTGCACAAGATGCCACGCGTGTCATGGAAAACGTGATTCTATTTTTATTGCATGGAATTCCGTTGTGTTCTAAATTTGTCCACTTGCTCCTATCATCATCATTATTATAGACTAAATATAATATTATTTATTTTTACAAGCCCATACAATATACCCATTGATTAGATATAGATTGATTGAATTTTGCAAGAAAGAAATAATGTCGGAGGAACAAATAAGGCGATGAGAGACAAGAAACTTCTGAAGTCAAGAAGGAGCATCTCAATATTGTGCTCATTGGCCATGTCGATGCTGGAAAATCAACTACCGGTGGCCAGATTCTAATTAGTACTGGTGTTATAGATAAACGAACGGCAGACAAGTGTCGACAAGAGGCCAAAGAAAGCCTTTTAAACCGGCGAGGGTTGGTGGCTCTTCTTTGTGCTCGATTTAAACCCCCGACGAACGCGATAAAGGCAAGACCATTGAAACTGGAAGGGGTACATTCCAGACGGCGAACAAGGAATTTACATTATTAGACGCACCAGGGCACAAAGGTTTCGTTCCAGAGATGATTTCTGGCGCTAGCCAGGCTGATGTGTAGCTGTATTGGTTATATCAGCTCGTAAGGGTGAATTTGAGACAGGCTTTGAACGTGGTGGTCAAACCCAGAGAGCACGCAATGTTGGCGAGAACAGCCGGGGTTAAACACCTCGTCGTCTTGATCAACAAAAATGATGACCCTACTGTTAATTGGGACGAAGCAAGATTCAAAGAATGTAGAGACAAATTCGAGACCCTTTTTTGAAGAGGAATTGTGCTTTCAAAGATGACGAATTGTTTTTCATGCCGGCCTCAAGTTATACAGGAGCTTTCTATAAAGGACACCGCACCAGACCAATGCCTATGGTACACCGGACCAAGTCTACTCTGATCATTTAGATTCTCACCGAAATTGAACATTGTTAAAGAGGATTCTCCATTCATTATGCCAATCACTGGTAAGCACAAGGACATGGGTACATTGTAGACAGGTAAAATTGAATCTGGTCTCATCGGTTTAGGCTCAAAACTCTTGTTAATGCCAAATAGAACGCCTGTTGAAGCTGTTGGTCTTTACTATGACGAGAGAGAAGTAACAAGTTTACAGTGTGGGTGACAATGGACGTATTAAACTCAAAGGTATTGAGGAGGACGACATCTTCCTGGGATGGTCCTGTATGTGATACCGAGAGGCCTTGCAGAGCTGTCAAGAGGTTTGAAGTTGCTTTGATCTTGACGCAAAGTCTATCATCTGCAAAGGATATTCGGCGGTTTTACATGCTCATGCTGCAACAGAGGAAGTGAAGGTATCATCGAAACGTTTTCTTAAAATTGATAAACTGAAACCTACAGCACCGCCAGTCGCGGCCATGTTCGCCAAGACAGGTGGATCTTGTTTTGGCTGAATTGGAGGTCCTTGGCAGGAATATATGTGTTGGCACCACAAAGAGTTCGATGGTCGTTTGTTGAGTCGATTCACTCTACGAGATGAAGGAAAGACAATTGCGATGGGACAAGTTGAGAAGGTTGTTGAGTAAGGAATGAAATAAATTTATACTGATAACGATGATGGAAGATAGAAAATGGTCGATCTCGCCGATGCAACAGGTATGAATTTAGAGGATGGCGAATATTTAGACAACTCTGATATCCGAATTGCATCAATATGACTCTATAGTTCAATTAGCCAGCGAACTTGGTGAATGAATAGTAGAGGTATTTTTATTGGACGATCTCGGACTAACGTCTTTGAGTCTTACCAAGCTTCCTCTTACCAGACAAAAGATGTTTACAAACGTAGGTTGGGTATATGTCTATCTCTCTTCACCCTTTTTGGCGAGAGTTCTCTTTGTGAATTGAACCTTTGTTTGAGTTTTCTAGCTTTGGTAATCATCTTGGGATCCCTGCATGCATGATTCAGATCTTGAGAACTCAAGCTAACTGATCTATCCTGACTCGGTTCGGTCAGTTTAGACGCTTGGCTTCCCCGGGTAGCGGAACGCCCAGCAGCATCGTTGTAATGTGTCTCACCTTCACTGTCTAATTCTGACACCGAGACTGGACATGGAAGATCGTAGCCCGCTGACACTACGGTCACGTTTCCTCGTTGTTTGGGGATCTGCTCAATCTAGGTTTAGTAGTGTGATCCATACGCCTCTCACGCTTTCGCGAGTGCTTTCTCTTCTCTGATTGTGCTTGCAAGTATTCTTGCTGTCCTGAATATCTTCATCGTCGTCTGATGACAAATCATAAAATCCTCTTCGTCTCGCCGTTTCTCTTCCTGCTCCAATTTACCCAGGTGAGTAGTAATATTAGGGGACGCACAAAATCGGCAACATCTCAAACCCCTCCAGAGTTCTTGGTGCTACATCATCATTTTTTCCTCATCTGGGACATCGCATTCTCTTCTTCAAATCCAGGATGTAGTCGTCACCCAATCCCATCTCCAAGTCTCGCTCTCAGTTTTTTCTCCATCATTGATCGCCTTCAAACCTTCCTCCGCTCTCTAACAACTTTGGGGGTATGAAGGGCTTACGTTCCTGTTGATGTTTGTGTTATAATTGAAGTGTATCAGAAGTTAGTCATGTTCAATTTGAATTCGATAATTGTGAAGAAATGTGTCAGATAAAATGATAATGTCAACAAGTCTCTTTGTCGATGAAGAGCCCTTCTGAGTTGGATTATTCGTTTTGATAACATCATTCTGTAGCATGCATAGAACGATAATACAGGAAAAACTTACCTGATCAATGTGCTCGGGCTTGCGCAATATGGAGAGAGTTTGATGTGGTTGCAGTGGCTTGGGCCGATGTGGCGCCGCCGAATGGTCTCGATAGCATAAGCTCACAAGCTTCATTCCTAACCTCAACAACATTTTCTGCTGTGATGGTGCTCATTTCTCTGAAGTGAACATCCGACGACGCCTCAGACTCTTGTAGGAAGGAATCAACAAACTGACGGGTTTCACTTGTAGTTGGGCTCGAGTCATTACATCAATCTTGTTATTGATAATGAAAACGGGTTTCTTCACAAACAAAGGCTTGATACTAGCATACAAAGTCTGGAATTGTTGCTGAATTGTGTAGCCACATTGTTCCGAAAATCAACAATATATAGGATAACAGATCTCAAATGAGCTGGCTATGGTAATCGATTGCATTTCAATAGTATTGCGCTCTTCTAGTGGTCTGTCGAGAATACCTGGTATCCATAACCTGCCATGTCTGATATTTGAATTCTGTCAGTGACCGACATATAGAGATTTAGTTGTGAAGGGATAGGCCTGAACATCGACGTCTGCTCGTGTGATCTTGTTGAGAAAGCTCGACTTTCCGACATTTGGGAAACCACAGAGAAGAATAGTCTTTCGCTGTTGGATCAATGGATGGCAACCTGGATAAGTGTTGACGAACTTGTTCCAGGTACGACAAGCTGTCGGTTTGTCTTTTCATGATGCTGGCCATACGACCAAGAGCAGCCACCTTGAGCTGCTTGCAGCGATACAGCGAGTCACCAAACTTGATGAGTTTGGTATAATCTCGGGCAACACTTTTATTATGATTGAGGGATAAATAATTGGTTAGGCATTACTTCACGGTAGTGGGCCCCAAGATTTCATCTAAAATTGAGAGATTGTTGTGAGGGTGACTAGACCGCAACCACAGGAGGGTTATGGGAGCAGCTAATTAAGTCTCACGATTTAATTTGCAATGCGACGGAGCTCGTGGCCTGGAATTATTTAGGATCTCACGAGAACGATAGCACTGCCCAGATGATATATGTGATAGGATGAATCATGTTAGTGTTGTCGATACTTACTTGTCGATCAAATGTCTGGCTGTGTTAATTTGGCCTAGGCAAGCTTGCAGTGATCTTTATCATAGAGTACATTCAGTAAATCGGCAAAGAATGGATGAATCTCTTCAATCTTGGGAAATCTCGCCCAATATAAGCGATAATCGATCGTGGAAATTTGTTGCGTATATTTGACTTACGCATATAAAAATTTCTAATTTAGAGATTTGATAGCGTCGGTGAACCACTGTGGGCGTTTTCCTTGTGTCTTTGATAGAATGATATCGGTGAAATCCTTACTCGATGGCACGACCGTGATTCTCTTTAAAATTATATTGATTGGCCATGATTGAATGTCGTTCTTGATATCCTTAGTTTGAACTTATTGATATAACTATATGGATGGATTTAAATTAATTTAATGTGTTAATCTGATACCAATAAGGCAATACAATCTATTGGATAAGGAGTCCGGTATTTTATACCTCTTCAATTGTCGAATTCGGCCACCGAATGAGAAAAAAGATGGTCATGAGCGCATCGAAAGCACGGCGCATGCAAGCAGGCCAGAGGAATTCTGGCGAGAAGGCTTTCCGACCTGGCCGGCTGGCGGTGAGCCACGCGGGCAACGTGGTTTTAGTCGACTTCCGAACAGTGAGCGCCATCTTATGCCCACTCACGAAGATGGTTGATCTCGCTGACGGAACAATCAAATCAGTTCACGCCTCTCTCACCTACACGTAGGCTTATTCTGTTACCCGAACCTAGATAATACATCAATATCGAAATCTGATCTTCTTATGCCTAAAAATTTCATATCTCTAGTGGTTTGACAGATTTGTCATCATATAATGTATAGTTTGAGACTCTGCTCATAAATTTTGATTGAAGAGAGGACTTAGGTTGTCAGGTCGCTAAGGTAGGCGTGTGTTCTAGATCCGTCCAAAAACTGGAGCTGCTTTTCTCACTGAACTAAGAAAGAATTCCCGGTGTTGGTATAGGAAACACGACAAAGCGCGTAAAGCGCGCGACGTGCGCGCGCTCGCTCGCGTTGTTGGTGCATTCTGGCCGTCTGTATATTCCCTGTTATTCATTTCCCACATCTGTGGCTATGGTGTCGGTCCACCATTGTCATCGTGTTGCCTGCTTACCCAAGCAATGGATGATTATTCAACTATTACCTGACCCCATCCCAATCAAATCGCAACATTTATTGCTAGAAATGAAATCATTGTTTGGTCCATCAATTATTAGCCACATTGTTTCATCTCAAAGATCTCATTATAATCATTAGTATTACCATTTATCAAATCTCGATGTTTTGGTAAATTGACGACTGCAAATATTAATAACAAAACTAGAGACAATTATAATTATTAACACTGAGTCCATATTTATGTCCCGGCTAGCTTCCTGAAGAATCTAATCAATTGACAAATATTAATATTAAATTAATATGAATACAGAAGAAAATTTGAAGACGACGCCGAGTAAAGGCACTCCGGCCAGGTTCTACCTCATCACCATCTTCGAACACAAGAGCGAGCGCCAAGAAAGCTACCCAAAATGCCAAAATCACCAATTTTAATTACCAAAGTAAACTCGCCGTTGAATAAAAACAATAGTAACTCCAATGCCGAGCAAAGCGAAAATGAACAACAAATCGGTGATGACCTAAGCAAGGATGCCTCATCATCTCAGTCCATGAAAGCTCCTAGTTCGGGTGGAGGATGCTGTAAAGAAGACCACCACTAACAAGGAATATGTGTTCATTATCCCATCCTCTGACGATGACACCAATGTCTCAACGAAGGGCTCTCAAACTAGACGAAGAAAACCCCTCCTGTACAATGCCAACTGCAAACAACAGCAAGTCGTCCGATGGCTTTTATACTTTACAAGTGCAAACAATGAGCTGGCCATCGGACGCCGGAAAAGGAACGCTGACTTCTACAGATAAATTCGAATCAAATAGGGTAACCATGAGACAACATCGCGTACACCTACTAGAAGTTCTAGTCGTAACTCGAAGTCTCGTGACTCCATGCCCGAAAAGAGGCTTCAAAACTGAGCATGTCCAAAATTTCAATCAAAATAGTGGTCAAAAATTACAAGGATTCAGCCCACTATGATTAGCTGTAGAACAAAAATGATTGACTTCCAATCTGTGCCTAGTGACTTGAATTTGCCAAGAGAAGAGGCAGAGCTTATGATTGAACGATTGTTTCTCGTCAAGATGCCAGATGATTTCTTTATTCTGGGAGTTTGCCAAAACAATTAACCACAGGGAAACCTTGCCTGCTTTCTCGTTGCCCTATCTAGAATGGAATCCTGTTGGCCTTATGGGATGTTCCTCTCGGGTCTCATAACAGACTTTCACGGATTCAGTAAGTGAACACTTTGTTAAGACATTGTCGTTATTATTATGACCCACCGGAGTTTCAAACTTTAATAATCAAAAAGGACGAAAGCATGACACATTATGGATATTATCGCGACGAGCCCGCGTGCAAGACAAACTAATTGTTGTTATGAATAAGGCTGCGTTTGAGGCCAATTCATGGAAGCTGGTGATAATTTATTCACATTACTTAAGAGTGAGCTTGAATCATCTATATCAACCCTTTCAAAATCAAGCCAAGAAATTCCAGCATTAACATCCTCATCAACTAGGACACCAAGTTCGAGTGACACAATCAATAAGCAATATCAACTTGAGCGTGCCAAAGCCAAACAAGAGCTTACAATTATTCGTGATAAGTTGTTGGATTTTGCTCAACGCATGAGAATCTGTCCTATGAATCCTGGTCAAGAACTAACACTAGAAAGACAAAACGTAATGCCAAGACATTCAACTCAATTGGTATTGTTATTCCAAAAGAGATAGCAGAGGCTGCTCATACAGATCTGGGCATAACTGATACAAGATTGAAGACGATGCTAACTCGTATTAGCGAGTATAAAGAGGACAAATTGAAGTGTGAGCCACTCATAAAGAATTGCAACAATTAATTAGCAAGACAAATGATGTGGTTACAATGGCGAGTGCGACCCCAGCTTATGCCTAGAGTTGATTAGACTTATTTTATCAAGGTGACGAGTTTCTACACAAAGATATAGAACTGCTCTTGACAAATGCTTACACCTCGTTAGAAGATTGGAATTTCTTGATATTTTGAAATGTCATCTTGAGGAAAGAAAAAATAGTGATAAAGTTTCACTGTTAGGATTAATAAAAAATACATAGCGACCGAATGACTGTTGTCAATTGAATGAGGCAAGCCAGCGAAAAACACTAGGTGTCAATTAGTCGTCCACCAGATGGAATATACAATAAGACAGTGAGATACAAGTATTCCTTGGTGTTGAGCTACCAACTTGAAATTCCTCAAGGGCGTCAATGATGAACATATCAATCAATCGATCTAATATTGGCAACCACGAGCAAAGTAGAGTATGGGTATGAGAGGACATGTGTGTGGGGGAAATTAGTAACTAGACAACAGTCAAATTTCTGTGCTTGTTGTTGAAAATCATTCATGTTGTTAGGTATGTTACTTATTTTTGTGTGATGATGATTCTACAATTGTAAATTGTAATCTCAACCACTTGTTGCGCCTACAGTGCACCTAAAAAAACTAGCCTCTCGGAGAGAAAACTATACAACGCGGTGTTCACCCAGTTGACTCTTTCAATACTTATAATATCTTTACTACTACTACTACTTATTACTACTATTACAGACACAAGTGAGCAAGCTTCTTTTTATACTTGTCCCTAAGTTCATATGTAAGACATGAACAGCTTTCAATAGCTGTTTTTGTCACGTTTCTGAATTTTTGAGATATCTTTGTGTGTGTAGTATAGCAAGCTTGATGAAGCTGAGAGTGAGTGAGGAGGGGGTAGGGAAAGAGGAAGAGAGAGGAGGGAGGAAGGGGTTGGAATGAAAGTGACTCTTTTTCTCTCTCTCTCTCAATGATTTGGTCTTTTCTTAGCTTGTTGGTGACTTTGGCTGTTATTTGGCTGAACATATAATAGAATAAAATAATAATAATAATGAGAATAATATTAAGAATAATAATAATATTAATAGTAGTTGTACTTGGTGATAAACATAATATAATAATAATAATAATATATTTATATATATATATAGTATGGATATAATATAATAATGTTAATAATACCTGTAGAGCTTGCTTTCTTCTATAGTTGTTGTTGACTTATGATTTGCTGTGTCCAATTCTTCTTCTCGGTTTGCTCCGGTATCACTTTGCCTCGGAGTGGGGAGGAGAGAGCCGAGGACAAGTCAGCGCACCTGAGCTAGTAATCAGGTCATGAAAAGAAGGTAATGTGTTGTGTTTGGCCGTCGCATGCCAGACTCCTGCATTAGTTAACTGTCGTCGATGTGAACTGCATTAAACATGATCAGCAACTGTCGTTGTGCAACCGCTTCTGAAGCGCTATTAACGTTGCTTTGGCAACAAATGCACAACGGGGTCTTGTATTCACTTCGAAGGCGTCGCACTCCCTGAACGCTGGCCAAGATGACTGACCGACGGCCCAACTGGCTGGCCGAATGGATTGAATTGAAATGGAATGGAGAAAGTCGGATCGGTCGTACTAACCACCACCACCACCTGCAGAGGACTTGGTAATGGAGTAATATACTACGTGAGACAGTCCTACAAACAGCAAATTCAACTTTTCTCCTTCTCTCTTCGTCCCATCGTCGTCCTCTTCTCTCTTCCATCTTGGTCTTCGTGTAGTCTCCATAAGCGGCAACAACTGGCTCTAACTCACTTTGAACTGTCTCTGTGACTGTTTTAGGCAGCTCAGGCGTTCACAAGCAAAAAAGTAGTTACACAGCAACAGTGACCGAGGCAAGGAACGAACTCTCGAGGCTTACTCAGTAAGGCAATGGATGATGAGATGCTTTGAGAGCGAATGATCCAGACATTCAACAACAACAGTAATAATAATAATACTAACGGTTACATGCGAGTTCATTCGGTAGTGACTCGCTGCACCTCGGAGGTTTTGCCGCTGCCGCCGTCGTCGTCGCCACTGGCGCTGCTGGCGCTTTTTGCCGCTATCGCCGCTGCAAAACTTCTTTCCACTTGTTGCTGCTGTTGTTGCCCATTAACCAGGCCTACCTGCCGTCCATCTCTCTCTCTCTCTCTCTCTCTCTCTCATCTGACCCCTGAAGTAAGTTTCGCGATGTAAACAACATGACCATCTTGCTGGGGAATAGCGGCCAGGCCAATGGCCTCTAGTCTGCTCACTCACTTTGCTTGTTCTCTTTCCTTTGACTTCAACATCTTGTTATTTGTGTGGCCATCCCAACTAATACTACCACTAGAACCTCGAGCAGCCACAGCAACTACTACAACCAACCTCCATTGGAGTAACCAGCTTCGGTCGAATATAACCGTCGGAAGCTGGCGCTGGAGTTGAAGTCATTGTACTGCATGCTGACGGCGCCGTCGTGGCTGGTCGCAAGTATAGAAAGCGGAAAGTTGAAGCATGATGAAAGACACCAGAGAAAGTCCCGGTCGTAGACCAGGAGACAAGCAGAGCCAAATGCTACGGGATCGCCGCCATTCTTCGTTCCTCTGTCGTCGCCGTCAACTTCTTTCACTCAGGCCTGCATCCGCCAAGTTCGCCTTGAGCTTCCACCACTGATGAGTCCACTGGCACACATTGCAGGCGGCCAACGTGAACCCTCGCTTATGCGGAGAGTGAAGCCAAAAACAACCTTTGTGTCTCGCCTGCACAACCTGTCAGGACATCTTCGTTCTCATTCCTTCTTGAGAGGCTAATGCAGCATTGAATTGAGCTGCCGCCGCCGCGGTTTGGCTTGCAAGATGATGATGTTGATGGTGGTGGTGGTGATCTTTAGCGGACATTGGCTAACTGCTGCTGCTGCCGCCCGGAATCTGTTAATTTTGCCGACGGAGCGATGATGACGAAGATGATGAAGTTGCGTTGACGCCGACTCGATATTATTGTCCAAGACATCTCTGGTGCTGTTTGTAAAATGACTCGTCAAAGAACTTAATGGATAGCTGCTGTTGCTGCTGCTGCTAGTAACACCATTACTAACGCCGATGGTCAACCAAGTAATCTGTTGCTTGATGGCGGCGAAGAGGCTGAGATTGATGATGAGGCCGACATGGACGATGACGACGACGACGATGATGATGATGATGATGATGATGAAGCCGGACGATAACGAGGAGGAGATCGCGGACGATAGAGTTCCATTGGTGGTAGTGGTTGCACTGAAGCTGACGAAATAGGCGACGTTGAAGGAGACGCAGAATGGCTTGTTTGTTGCCCGAATGGATGGTTTGATCCGTATGAACTCATGTTAACGATGGTTGATTGGCCGGCGTCTTACTGTTATGTATGAAATGACAACGAGGTCCATAAGGACAAAAAGCCAGTCGTATGGAAGGTGCGATAAAAATTTATCTTTATACTTTGATGCCTAGTTAGAGTACGTAGCTCGTTTCATTCCATGAGCAAACTGACATTCCTCACCGTATTTGCATGTTCCGTTTTTCTCAAATGGACGACATAATCTCGGTCTTGTATCTCGATGAATTTGTTGCTGTTGTTGCTGTTGTTGCTGTTGTTGCTGCTGTTGCTGTTGTTGCTGTTGTTGTATTTGGTGATGATGTTGAATTGACTTGTTGCGAACTTGCTTGATTGGTGACTAATACTTGTTCTGGTTTGATATTGGTTACTTGAATTGCCGCTGTTGCTACCACTTGAGTGATGGTGCGTGGTTATTATTGATCCAGTTAGGTGGTGGATGGAAGTTTTGCGGTTGCTATTGATGTTGGTGATGTGGATGATGCGGACGACGCCGATGAAGATGATGCTGAAGATGACAATGATGATGATGAGGCGGCCGATGAATCAGATGAGTTTTCATCAGCTGATAAATTAAGATGATGATGATGGTGGATGATGAAGATGAGAAATTTGAGTTTGATTGTTATTTTTGTTATTAAAATGACGTGTAATCTAAATGAGAATTATTACCAGTTGCTGGGCCAATGGAGACAGCATTTGATGCTAGGTGACGATTGCGATGACTTGATGCAACGATGCACATTTGCACCACTAATAACATCGTTGCTCATGTTGTTGTGGTGCATATGAATACCGCTAAGCTGATTAGAGTGTATTATTTACAAGGCCGTTAATACTTGAATGTCCGAGGCCGCTCGTGCCACCGGAGCTTGCTATGTTCTTCCACTTGCTTGACAAACGATGTTGCTGGCTGTTGTGACCTAGAGCGTGGCCCAAGAGACTCTCACTGATGCTTCATGCATGCATGATATCAGTATGTTGAACCATTGAACTTCTAATAATTAAAACAATAATTTGATGATTTAAATGGTAAAACGAATGATGGTCAAGATGTGTGATGATGATGGTGGTGATGATGATGATATATTGTGTTAAAAATACTAAAACTGTTTTTTCGATCTTTTCTAATATAATATAATATCAATAAATAAAAATAATATTATATTTATATGGATAGATAGATATGATATAATAAAATTAATTAATTCTACTTGGTGGAAATAATATGATAGAACTTCTGGCTATTATATGGTTTCGATGTTGATGTGATTGATGATGATGAACTGTTGTTACAACTTGTTTCGGTTGATATTGATGATAATGATGTTGTTGTTGTTATTATTGTTGATGGTGGTGGTGGTGGTGGTGGTGATGATAATGACGATGATGCAAAGTTGTTGTTGTTATTAGAGTTGCGTCCGCAGTATTGCACCTAATGAATCGCAATGTGCAACTGCTGCCATGTGTTCGCTTTCACCCAAATTCGCCGGTCGTTCTCTCGTCGGTTCGTTGGCTCGTTCGGTCGCTCGCCGAATTCGAATCGATTGGACTTGTTGTTTCAAACCGAATTGTGAAAGTGCGAAGTTCGCTCGGCTCGGCTGGTCTTCTGCTTTCACTTTACGAGCTTACAAACAACTCAAATTGTTGCCGCTCATTTTGGCAGCACAAGCGAATTGTTTGTCTGTCTGTCTGTCTGTCCGCCTGTCTGCCCGGCCGCCCGCCCGCTGCTGAAGCGCTTGCGCGCGCCTCCAGTCAGATGAGTCGAGTCGGCAGAGGCGGCAAGCGCCACTTGTTGTAGGAGTGGTTGTTGTTGCCGTCGTTGATTCGGCAATTTGCCGAGTCTGCGGCGACTCAAGTTGCATGGGCCGACTTCAGGAGTGAGGGCGGCCACTGTGTTGGCGCCAATCTGCTAGTGTCGACTGGCGTCTTTGGTTGCGCAGGCGACTCAACAAGTTAAGTCCTCGCTCCTGGATTTCCAGCCCGGCTAACACTTTTTATTATCTCCTTTCTTCGTTGTCATCGTCCCGTCGCCGCCAACAAGCAAATTCAGCCTACGTATCAGAATCGAAGCTCGCCGCACAGCCGAACCTCTATCGAGTTGGCCATTAGGAAATGGTGCAATACGTAACCGAACGAAGCACAAAC